>JAFIDM010001028.1:62590983-62623836 GCA_023159025.1 Thereuonema tuberculata
TTTTACTTTTAGTTTTGTAGTTGTTTGAGAAGAAGAAATGATGGTTTCTTATTTATGATGTAAAGCTTGAAAAAGGAGAGCCGATTAGGCCGCCGAAATATTATATATGTAACGAAGATTTTGTGGAATTAAAGAAGTTTAATAATATTATTTATGAGGAATTTGTTTATAATTAAAACAGTATTTTGATTTCAGTTGTCAATTTTCTGTTTTCCATTCATGTAACACAACTAGCTGACATCTCAATAATAATTGCATCAGAATATAGAAATAAAATCACTTTAATTCCACCGTACTTTCTCTGTTATTTGAAATATCTTTATTTACTGAAGGAGTTATAACTGAAAGACAGTTTGCTGAAGAGAAAAACTGCTTTAGTAAAAAAAAAAACCGCCTGTTAATGAACCGTTTTTCGTTGAACTTTCGTAGAAATAGTTTTTGTTGTACTGATTTTCGTCTTCATATGATGTTTATTATATTGGTTTAATATCTTACCCTTTTTATTAATTAGTAAATGTGAATTTTTTAATTGATTCTAATAAGAACTGTAAACTAATATATGCATTAACTGTATAATATTGATATAAGCTGATTGAAATGTTATATAAGGATCATTCAAATGACAACGAGTCAAAGAGCTTATTTGCAAGGTAATTGTAACACACCTTAAAAATAACCCTCTCAGTTCATAAGGCACTTAATCTACTGTGATACCAGACATTCGATCACTGTTGCGTAGAAGGTGGTGGGTTGTTGGCAGAACCATTCCCAAACAGTGTCCTGCACTTCTTCGTGCGAGTGAAATCTGAGATCCCGCTTTAGCTTTAAATCATTACCTCTTTAATGTGAAAGTACAGGAGAAGACATGTGGGCTGTCTACCGGAGGCTGGAGTGTTTCCTGCCTGAATTTGTAAGACAAACATTGACAATACTGTATTTGCAATATGAACAAGGGTGCTATTGTGAAAAGAATGACTCCAGAGTAGGGCAGGTCGCTTGGACTTGATGGATGCTGCAGAGATTTGAGAGTTTTTGCATTTCGGCAGCGTTGACGGAGTGATCATTGTGATCGAAAACGAAAATCAACATGACCATTCCCTTTGACTTGGGCGTTTGGAGACCTCGTGTGCTTCCATTGCATGCTTCGATTTTTGCTTTCGGGTTGATAATGAAATAATCGCGTTTTCTCTCCCGCAATGCTTCTGTCGATGAAACGGCGACCTTCCTTATGACATCGGAGCAAATGTTCCAGGGAAAGACCCACGCCACAATGTATTTATGCACAGAATACAAGTTGTATGAGAGCCAAACAGCACGCAAATCTTCCGGTATTGCAGACGATTCTTGATAATGGTAAGCACACTCGCAAGTGCTTAAACCGGGGCTCTCTTGTCTCCCCGAATGAGACTACTATGGAAGCGTCGTTGATCGCACAGTGTGCTTGACCTGGCCTCGAATCATCAGTCAACGACGACCGCCCCTCTCGGTACCGCTTATTCCATTCTTTATGAAGTGATAAAGACATGCGTTTTTGTTACATGTTACTCATGGGGCGATGAGTTTCTGTACTCTCGACATTTTCCTACGTTAAAAAACGGATTATCGCTCACTTTATTTAGCGTTCGGTGCTTCAATCATGACAGTTTGGACGGTACAGTAGCACGATGTCCTGAACAAAAGCAGACTGCTACTGTCATCACGTGATCGCAAGACCATATATGTCACTATATCATAACTTTACGGCGACGCCACTTAAGTTCGGCATTTTGCTCATTTTCCTTTTTTTTTATCTTCATTTGAATGACCCTTATAATATTATAAAACTTGAGTAACCGAACTATCAGAGTAACTAGATTCTAGTTAAAGATAAATGTGGCAAAACTCGACTGAAAAAGAAACTATTAAAAAGTGGTTATTGGGAAATCTATTTCTCATAAAAATACGTCTCATTATAAACCAATTTTTTTAAAATCAGTTCTACTTAAGTTTTTGTAGATCTTTTATTCTTTTTTTTTTTCATTTTAGAATTAAGTTATGATTAGTGTTTTGAAAGAGTTTTTTTTTCCACACTTTCTTTTCAGGTGCCTGGATATTCGGAGATGCATTATGCCAGTTTCAGGGTTTTACAACAAGTCTATTCGCTCTATGTGGCATTTGGTACACAGCTCTTCTCGGAATGGAGAGGTCAGTATATTTATATTTTACAATTTATATTTTATCAATTTCTTTACGTGTTAATATTTGCATTCTAGGATAAAAAAAAAAACGCACTGCAGAATTTTATTGAACAACTGCGAAACTTAATATACAAAACCTTATGGATAGACATGCAAATTGTAAAATGATCTCAGTCAATGAATGCAGAGCATTTAAACTGCGCATTCTGGATTGCTTATAAGTAGCGTTTCTGCCTTGCTTCGGCACTTCCAAACTTTTTTTTTGTTGATGCCGTTCTGTGGCCGCTGAGGATGCTATGACACACCACCCGAAAATTGTATCAATTACTGATTGAATTTGGTAGAGGGCGTATCGTGAGCTTGAGAGAGTCATTGGACATAACGTCCTATCGCTCGCCACTTGGGTCGTTGGGATGCCACAATAAGACGCTGCTGGAGCCTGCCAGAAGCTGGACTCCGATGCCGGCTTCGGTTAAGAAGATTACAACTGATCCCGCAGCATCGCCATCACCTCCTGCAGTTGTGTCGTGCCAGACAGCAAACAATATAACTGACTGGGACAGGGTTTAATGATGAATCTAGATTGTCATTTGGAGCCGACTTCCGCCGAATACGAGTGTGGAGACGACCAGGCCAGCGCGCCTCACCTCACCTAACTTTGGAGCGTCACAAGGCCGGCACACTTAGCGTCCTCGTTTGAAGAGCCATTACATATGACACCCGGTCAACCTCAGTTGTCCTTCTGTATACTAAGTTAAGTCCAGACATTCTGCGACCTGTAGTTCTGCCTATGCTGCGAGGACTTCCGTTTTTCAGCAGGATAATGCTCGACCGCATACGGCAAATTTCTCTAGAATCTGTTCCGACACTTTCTTCGCCTGCCAAATCACCAGACCTATCAACTATAGAACATGTCTGGGACTTGTTGGGACGGCGATCACAAAGCCCAGCAACTCCAAGACATTTAGATGAATCTTCCACGGGATACAATTAGACGTATACTATATATGCATCAAGACCACCGTGTAATCGCATATATCAATGCAAGAGGCTGCCCCACAACGTACTAACATGTATCGATTCTGGCCCTGTTGTCTCGAAATAAACAGCTGCATTTTACTCTCACAGTGCTCTGGCATCATTACTTTCCATCGTCTTTGCACGTGTCGAGTTTTATCAGGATCACACTTTTTCTTTTGTCATAGAATGTGTAAAAATCAAGCATCGTCGTCGATGCTCTCATTCTCTTTTAACATATACCTTTTCACATTTCCTTGCTTTTCATTGACACTGAAATTTTACCTATTTCAGGTTATTGGAAAATGGGCCAATAAGGCGGTTAATTTTTTTTGCCGAATTCTGAAATTTTATTTGAAATTTTAATCATCTATGTGACCTTGTCAATCTTTTTTTTTAGATTGGACAAATTAAGTCCAATCGATTTGTATCTGTTTGTACGAAATTACTGACTACAAAATTGCTTTCAGGAACAGACTTTTTCCTGTGTTTTCCTGATGCTTCCAGAAAAAGCTCCATTATTAACCAAATTCGTAAAAGAGCTCCGGTCTGAAAATTTGAATCTGCTAGCGCTTGAAATCTCGAAAACATATCGTCGTTTGTCGAGATTTAACGAGAAATATCGAAACTGCAAACAAAGAAATACAAAATGATGAAAAAAGGACATACTTCCTGTTTTATGATAATTAATTAAACGTGACCTTGTCAATCCTTTTTGCGTAATCTTTAAAATTTTATAGATACTTCTGGAGCTTACTTCTTTTCTTATTCTACGGTTTAAAGTTTTCTTGATTTTTTTATTGTTGTTCTTGAATTTTCTTAATTTTAACCAGTTTATCAATTCCGATTGCATTGAAGTAATCTTTTCCTTTTATCTATAATTTTTTACGAGATTGTAACACTAAATATCGCTTTAATGTTGATTGATAATTTATTTCAAAAACGGTATTAATCTTCATTATCAGACATTAACAATAAAATAATATAACACTAATATAATTTTTTGTTAATAGAATAGTCTTTAATAAATTTGCTTCCCTCAATTTTTGATTTACTTTACTTTTCATTGTTATTCTTAAATATGTAATTTATCCTATTAAGGTTTCTTGACCATCTTGGCCAAGACACCTGTGCCCGATTAATATCTGTAGATACTTTATACGTACGATACATTATTTATACAGTTGTGTTAATAACAGACTGTGGGGCGTCATATAAGATTCCTTTAATGACCACAGAAATAACATTTTAAATTTCTGAAAAACTTTAGAGGTCAAGATTTTAGTCCAATTTTCCCAAGATATAAAATTTATTAAGGAGGCTGTATGTGCAGAGAAAGCCAGTAGCTTCAAGAAAATGAGTAATTCTGAATTCATACTTTTTTTCCCCATTGATTATTCAATGAATGAGCAGCCCACTTTCTTTCATTTCTTTTAATAATATTAAAATCTTGTCTATTGCTGTTCCTCTATCTTTTTAATGTTATTTGGTGTTCAAACCGATTATTGGGATCAAAATAAACTAAAAACAACTCATTTGTATTATAATAGTTTTTCTACTGTAATTTCAGATCTATCTTTAATTTTCCATAGGAAAGTGCTTTTGGATTTCTGCTCTTAAGTCAGCACTGGACGAAAATTCTATAAATAAAATTTCAAGTTAAATAAATATGTTTTCTCTTGCAACCAGCCTCGAAATGCGGAACCTCCGGAATTTGGCTTTACGCCAGTTTCGAATGTCACGTCTCTCGAAAGCCTTGTTATGCTTACTAGATATTGGCGTAAGGGAGGATTGGAATTTGCACAGCAATCCTTTGCCATACTTAGGCTTGATGACAAATTTTTTGACATAATCAAATAAGCTTTTTGAAGGACTAGAATTACATTTCTCCATTTTCACATTTGAGATCATAACATAATCCATGGTCGATTGTTTTCATTGCTATCTTTTCTTTGTTTGTTTATTTCTCTTTTTAGCCATCCCTCCGTACATTTGAGTGTAAGGAGGATGCAGTTCTTATAGTCATTCAGTCAGTCTGTACGTCCGTCATCTCCACTTCTGTCCAAATTACAAGTGGGACAGACATGAGTAATATTGTGGTGAATAAATCTGGTCACTGGTTCGTAAAGGAAGGTTGACTGCGTCTTAGCTAGATCTGAACTCATCTGTTTATTGGAAGCAAAATCAAGGGTTTAAATAGTCTTATGTACAATGATCGTGATTGGTTGGTGTGCTCTAACAATTCATTGGGGAATTTAAAAAACATGTGATTGATAACTGATTTTAACTGCAATATTTGAAGTAAAGGGAATTATGGGAACACACCAACGGATAGAATTTAAAAATAAACAAACCCAGAATTGACAGTTAACAGAAAAATCTATAAATATAAAAATGAATGTTTCTTTCTTTCTTTCTTTCTTTGTTCTTTATACACTCCTAGGTCCTTTGACCTATCTGGACCAAACTTTGCAGAATTACTCTGTAGGACCCTGCGGAAAAGATAGGCTACCTTAGAACCTGCCCCCCCCCCCCCGGGGTTGAAAAGGGGTAAAATCCCTGAAATAGCCAAATATCCACCTGGTGGTGACAATTTCAACTATACAAATATTGTGTAAAGTGAAAAATTTGCTCTCCTAATTCTAGTCAATTCCAAAAAGGGAAAAATTCGCTCTCCTATGGGGGGCAGGAACACTACACTTGGGTGGGGGGAAGGCGATACAAGGACCTCAGAGTCCCACCCCCGATCGACACCGGGACCTTATATTTACGGCCCCTTCTCACCGAGCCCATTCTGTCTTTGAGTGGCATTGCAACGCATGTCGAGTACAGCTAGTTTACAATAAAAAAATATACAATAAATTAAATAATGATCGATCAGAGCAGTGAAAATATATAAGATAAAACAGAATAAAGTAGAATAAATAAAATACAGCTATAAAATCATCACAATATCTTATTGGCTGAAAATGAAACATGTACGGGGTCGCCATGATTTCGTGCACTCAATAAAAATAGTTTTTTTTTTTTACCTTATTTTGTTCTCCTGCTATTGATATCCTGTTATTTTTGTTCTTGATTTCCTGCTATTTTTGTTCTTGATATCTTGTTTGATTCTCCGATATCAAGAACAAAAATACCAGGAGAACAAAACAAGGTAAAAAAAATACTATTCCGCTACTTAAAGCTGCTTTTGAAGAATCACTAGAATAAGCACAGATAAAAATAGGATTTATTAACATGGTACCATAGTAGTTTCAGCACACGAAACAGTAAAAACAAGGCTGCCCTTCAAGATTGTGTCACGTTTTGTTTTTCATAGACTTAAAGAAAAAAAAAATTAAAGTTTGAAAATGCGAATATGAAAGATCTCACTCAGTTGGAAATGAAAAATAACTTTTCAGTGATAAAAGGAAAAAAAAGGAGACAATTGATAACGAACAAAACAATTGAATTGAACAGTTTTTGAGAAGACAACTTGATTAAAGTAACGAAAAATGGGCAGATGGAAGACGAATGAAAGAAGCAAATAAGTTACAATTGACAACTTGAAGAGTAATGTTTGATGTTTAAATCAAGACATAGATATAAAAAAAAGTAATAACTTAAAACTTGATGAACCGACGTTGGTCGTTCCTTTACTATTTTTGATATTTTCTTTATTGGTTCTCTTAGAAGATTTCTTGAAGATTTTTTTTTTCCTCCATAATTGTTTTTCAATAAAGAGTTTCAAGGATCGGGTGGGCATAAAATAACGTGAGGTGTTCAGAGCCCTCTAGTGACGAATGTGTTGGACGAACTGTAACAACATTCGGTGGACATACAGAGTGGAACATGGGGTTTCGATTTCTAAAAAAAAAAAAAATTAATACCAAAAGTTACCAACAGGGAAAAATGTGGCGCTGTTAATAAATTAATTTGCATAACCGTGTTGAGCGATCATGATAAAAAGAAAGGCTTGGAGAATTCACATCACTCGGCGACGAACTGCCTTTCGATGGCTCTTACCTTACGTGACCGTGCTTTGTTAGTGAAGTTATATTATCAGCGGGACGAAAATGCCAGTGCTGAATTTCGACGGTTGAAGACGCTACGAAGAGGATCGATGAGCATAAGAAATCTACGGAAAATGATTCAATGCTTTGAAACTACTGGAACTTTAGCAGTGCAACCAGGCCAGGGACGCAAAGCTATCAGTTACCAACACGTTGAAAAAGTGGCAACTGTTGTTGTGGAACAGGAGATGACGAATGTGCAGGGTACTAGCAGTGCACGGGCAATATCCCAGCAAACGGATATCCCATACTGCATCGGACGTTGAAGTTTTACCCCTATAAAATCTGTCCTGTTCAAGAATTGCGCCCTGGCGATGCTACCACTCGCATTGAGTTTGCATTAAGATTCTTAGCGCGCATGGAAGTGGATAAAGTATGGCCGTGGCGGATTTTATGGATTGACGAAGCGCAATTTTTTTTGAACGGTGATATTTACATACACAACTGGCGCTTTGGGCTGCGACTAATCCACACGTGGGTCTGAAGATACCTGTGCACTCGCCTAAAATCACAGTGTGTTGCGGCTTTACGTCATCGTTTATCATTGGTCCTTATTTTTACGAGGAAACTCATCGAACTTGACCAGTGACCTGTTCCATCAATCTGCACGGTATTCCGATATGCTAAGAATTTTGTAGTTCTACAACTGCAGCAAAGATGATGTCTTGATTCGATCACCTTCATGCAGGATGATGCACCACCCCATATCGGATGTCAGATACAGCTGTATTGCGAACATTTCTCTGACACCAGAATCATTAGTCGTGCATTTCCCACAGCATGGCCACCGACGTCGCCCGATCTCAATCCTTGTGACTTTTGGCTGTAGGGATTTCTTAAAAGCATTGTGTATCAAGGACATATCCCCGATATCCCGACGTTGAAAGACGTTTATGTTGCGAGCCGCCGTGGAATATTTCGTGCACCGCATGCAGCCCGTGGAACATCACAATGGTGGTCATATGGAACCTAATTTGTAATTACCAATAAACGTTGTCTATATTGTTATGAAACTTGATATACGCTGTCTCATTTGGCAATTACTCATTCATTACTCATACGTACTATAACTTTTGCAGCGCCACATTTTCCTCTGTTGGCGACTTTTTGATACTAATTTTTTTTTCTAGAAATCGACATTGACAGAAAAATCATACATTGACAGAAAGACATTGACAGAAAATCATTTAATTTCTAATGTTGTCTAAAAGAATTTTGTGGCCTTCTGGCGCTAATTCCTCGACTTGGAAGGTTTCAAGTATAAAAGTAGGATCGCTATTAAATATACACGAAAAGCTGCTTAAAATATTGCTGTTAGTTCTTTTTCGATAGAGAAGATAGTCTAGAATTTAAAACTAAATCTTGAAATATCTCGTAATGAGTTCTTCAAACTTTCTACAATTTTCAAGATTTTTCTACTAATGAAGTCTGATTTCTTTTTCTTTTTGTTGAAGTGCTATTTCTTCCTGTTATGTCATCCGTTAAGGAAATTTTATCCTTTCTCTTTGTTTAAATTCATTTTCTTTGTGAAGTTCTCTCGAATATTCTGTTTTTTTTTTACTTACTGCTGTTTTATATCTGTATCGATCTTCGGCTTCTTCTTTCAGAGGTTTTCTGCTCCTTTCAAATTTTTTATCTTCTCTTATTTTTTCACATCTCCTTTTATTTTCATTCCGTTTTGTTTGGCTAGTGTTAAGTCCTAGCTTAAATGTTGCAGGAGACACAATTTATTAAAGCCCAATTTCGCATTACTTGACTTTGACGATTCTATTTAATATTATTGCAATGCACCTAATCAGAGGAAGGAACAAAGTGCAAATAATTAATCAAGCTTAAATAAAATAGATTGATAAATATTAATTCACAATATACATTATTTACGAAAGCTATTAATTAGTTAATCAATAATCGCATAATTTACTACTATTCGGTAACTTTAATGAACTATGTTGAAATAAAAAAAAAATGATAAATTTCAAATAATTCTTGATTTAACTGACAAAATTTTAATTCGAAAGCCTAATTAAAATTATTTAACTGCTAACTAGCTTAATAAAAACAAACGTAAGAGAATTTATAACTATACTAAGTTCAGTTTATGATAATGTTAAGTTTATCATTTAGTGTATGATGTTTGAATTATTTCTGTCATACTTTAATAGCCTAAGGCGGCCATTACGCGGGTGAAAATTGGTTCTGAGCTGGGAATTTCTGCTGACAAACAGTTTTTAGAACTTCTTGCTGATTTGATAGCAAACAGCGCTGCTGGTGGCAAATTGAACAACTTTTGTCCAATCGATTTGTATCTTGTTTATACGAAATTAGACTACAAAATTGATTTTCAGGAACAGAGACATTTTCGTGTGTTTTTGTGGATGTTTCCAGAAAAAGCTACATTTTTAACCGAATTCGTAAAAAAGTTCCGGTCTGAAAATTTGAATAGGCTAGCGCTTGAATATGCTTGGCTAGCATATCGTCGTTTGTCGAGATTTAATGAGAAATATCGAAACTGCAAACAAAGAAATATACAAAATGATGAAAAAAAGAACATACTTCCTGTTTCAATTAATTAAAAAACATTTTCTCGCCTATTCGATACATTGAATAAATTATTTCTGCATATATCAATGTTTATTTTCGTAAATAAAACATAGGCTATTGCGGAAATTGCAAAGTGCTAAGAGATCAAGCCACTATCGATTCCGTCGATGTGCCAAGTTGGGATCTCGTCAGCAACGAGACCTTCACGTGATTTTCAGACGGGTGGATGGATTCTTGCTGGTCGTGTAATACACTCAAAATACCTTGATGGGAAACCGGTTAAACAGGCGAAGACCAGCAAATTCCTAACCAACATCCTGCATAGAACCACCCAATATTCATCCGTGTAATGCCCGCCTAAGGTGAAACTAGCACAGCCATGGAATACTTCATTATCTCTTACATAGTTTTCCAGATCTGTCTGTGCTCAACGCACTTCCGTTACGCACTTTCTCTGTTTTTGAAAAGTAACTTTAATTTCCTAAAATGCAATGAAACGTCCGTGACAGGAATCGAACCTACAATCTTCTGAATACTACTTAATTAAAATTTAAATTTCAATGTTCATTTCTTTAGTCTACTACAAGCGTAGGCCAGACGAGCATTAGACGCAGAAGCTCGGCCTCAGCGACGAACTGAAGAGCCGTTAGAGACATTTTTCGACTTGAATAAAGAATTTACAAAGGCGGGCTCTCAACTAAAAGCCGTCACATAGTTCCCCCGTCATTGTCAACGGGGCGTATATACTAATAATACAATATAATATTCTTTGTATATTAGAAAAAGTAACACAATTTAAAAAAAAAATATGAGTTAATGTTATGACGATCCACAATGTTAAACTAACATGAAACACAATTAGCGATAAATAATAAATTTTTGAAGCGCAAATTGTATTAAAACCAACTAATTAAATAAACATTAAACAATAAAAAAACAGATAATAAGAAAATTTATGCATTTTGCATTATTTTTTAATCGGAATAAGATGACCGAAATTGATAACCAGCATTTATTTATCGATTTAAAAAAAAATCCTTCAATAAATCCTACAACAAAATTTGACATTACTTTTAGTTAAATTATTTACAGTAGCCATTCATCACTTCATCACTATAGTATACGAGCTTGAAGATAAAAATACTTTTCCAAAATCGATAGCAATAATACTGTTTTGCAATTCCATTATGATTTTCCTGATACGGTTATCTTACCGGTATTATTTCCATACGTCCAATGAGCATTTGGCTTTTACAATTGATGAAGCCTTTCCACAATTCGTTCCAAAAGAATACAATCCACGAATCACCGCTGAATTACATCGGGAATTCTCAATCGCAAAATAAATCTAGTGTTTGTTCGAACTCTCTACAAAGAGATCTCTTTATCTGATAATTCTGAAAGAGCGAAGTATAATAGGATTGCTTTAAGCCAGATAGTTGAACTCAAAAGAAAAGAATAAGCAATAATAATCTTTAAATTCTTCTCGACTAATAATAACAGGATTTAGAAATAAAAAAAGAAAAAGAGATCTTTTGAGATAATGCTCTCACAGAAAATCAATTAACAACAATTCCATATAAAGCTTTGCCAAATTAAGAGAATTATGGAGAAAGGAAAAAGTAATTATCGCAGAAGCGATCAATATTAAAACTCACTTCTTGTTCAGTGTTAGGAGAACAGCATTGACGTTTGCTGTTAGTTCACAATAATAATGAATAGTAAAAGGTAAAGGTGATCCACTAAAGGTGCTTGTGAGCGAGAGGGTTTGTGCTTTTAGCGATTGTTGACCAACGGGATTAGTTGAGGTCGAATGGTCAGCCCGACGCCCGGCCGCCTTTAACCTCATGTAAGAAATCGATACCCATGTGACAGAGTGTGGGTGAACTGTATGGTTCGATTGGAGGAGAACCAACCGTGGAGAAATCTCCGGGCACCGCCGGGAATCGAACCCAGACTATCGGACTAACAATAGTGAAAAGTGATTAGTTTTTAGTAAGGTGACTTAATAGCAAGAATATAAGCATCAGTGTCATTTTTTAACAATAACGAATCTAAAATGTAAAACTGCCATTAGCATTTGCGAATAAAAATGCTATATATTAAACAAAATAAAACGCAGAATCCAGGATATTTCGAATAAAATGGGGAAACCAGATAATCTTCAAGAATATCGTTAAAATATAAACTGCGTGGCAGATAAATTTAACCTGTGTAGATGTAGTTAAGGACATATATAAAAGCTAAAATACTTGCTTAAATATTTAATTTTTTTGTAATTTTTAATTTTTAAATTTTAAAGATTTTTTTAAATTTTTATTCTAAAAAAAATCTTTAAAAAAACATGTACAGGAGATCCAGACCAGGTTTCAACCTATTGACAGTCTTTCTTCAGTGAATGTTAATAGGCTGAAACCTGGTCTAGATCTCCTGTACATGTTTTCTTAAACGATTTTTTTTAATTTTTAAATTTTAAATTTTTAAGCAAGAGTAACAGCTTTTGTATACGTCCTTAACTATGTAAGTTATGTATTCACAGAAACTTATAATACGAAAATAATAATTAAAAAATAAGGTAAAAACTGATTTAGCTTCATTTACTTAAATAAGCTGTTGACAGAAAAAGAATATGTCTTTAAAGACATCTTTTTTGTCGTTTGTAATTCGATTCAAAACACTTTGTAATTCGATTCAACATTAAGATAGTTCAATAAAACTATTTTGAAGGCGTTTTGGGAGACTCCCTGAGGTTTATTGTTTTCATAAGAGCGCATTTTTTGTAGGAATTTAAAGAATGACAAAAATGAACAAATTGGGCAGTGAGCTTTTGTTTTGTCTAAGTGACAAAATTTTTTAGAAAAAAAATAGCTTAAGCGAGATCTCTGGCCGCCGACAGATGATAACAAGAATGGCCTTCAATCTGTAGCACACAATGTAATGTTGTTATCTCTGGAATTCTATCTTGCCTGAATTACAATACTGGGTTTCATTAATTCGTATCTGAGCAGAATTAAAGGGCTAGACAAAATAAAGGACCACTTATCGTTTGTATATATATTTATTAATATAGAGTTGTTCGCCCGAATATTCTGAACACCAGCTTTGGTATAAATGTATACAGGTCTCGCATGTAAGATAACAGTATTTTGTACATTTCTCCTGTAAATTCTTGCTAAGTCTGCTAGGGATAAAGAGGGAGGAAATCGTGTTCTCATCTGCAGATCAAGATTTTTACATACTTCTTCTATAATACACTGAACTGCAAAACTAAAAAGACTATTAAGAGACTATTAAAAACTCAAGAGACTATTAAGAGACTATTAAAAACTTGAGACTATTTTAGAAGATTACATCCTCAAATTCAAATGAGGGTGAGTTGCATAACTGTGGCAGTTCAGTAGACAGCTGTTACACATGCAGATTTCCGAATCGCTACGACAGAGGTCACAGAACAGAAACGTATGAAATCGTAGATATATATTCAAACAGGGACAATCCCTCAATAACAATAAATTTATTGATTGATGAGAGATTACGTCTTGCATTAATTACATAACACTGTGGCATGTATATTTACCAGTTATTAACTCAAATCTCTTCTAAAAATTTCGACGGCAATGCTTAAAAAGAATTTTTCAGCTATTCCGTTTCCGAAAATGTAAAAAGGGGCAGCTCTTCCATTCAATATTTCCGTCCTTTCATCTATCACACCTCTACAGCTCAAATTTAAGTAGGACGGTTATGATTGGAACCTTTACAATTATTGGAACGTTTATGATTTGTAGAGATGGGGAAAACATGAGTTCTGGTTTGCAGTCACTCTGTCTCCCAGGAAACGGCAGAAAAATGAAACTTTTACGGGTTTTCGTGTACACTACGAACCGTACCTTGTTTCTTCAATTAACAATTCAAAGTTAACAATTTTCTAAAGAGAACATCGTCAAAGTTTGCTTAGATTCTTAATGCAAAAAAAAAATGGTGAGAAGATAATTCTTGTAAAAATTAGTTAAAAATGTGTGTTTAAATGAAGAAAATGTTTTAGCAGTCAAAAGAAGAAATCGTTTTTATTTCCGTAATTGGTTCTGTAATCTATCTACTATTATTTCTAGTTTTGAAGAAGATCTGACTTAACGTGTGTACATTGAAGTAAAACTTGATAGATAAAGATGACAAAAGTAAAATTTTTAAAAAAAATTTAAGAGCACTTTAAAAATAACAGAGGACCGGTTTCGTCATTATAAAAATAACGTTATCAACTAACATAATACAATTAAACAAGTGCTTAAATACAAACGGCGATCATACAATTTTCTTAATGTAATTGACACCAATGAAAAATTAGGGAATTTTGACCAATGAAAACGTAGTTGCAGCTGATCAGGTATCTTGACTAAACAATGGAAAATCGGAACGTATGTCATGATGACTTTGACTTTGAACGGAAATGAATTTTTGGGAAGGGGACCGGACATCACCGAGGAGCTTTTAACGGACAGGTTCTTTTCTTCATCTCAAAGTGGTTTGGCGTTATTTTGCTGATAAATAAGGCCAGGGTACTGCAAAAGGAAGGGCAGCAAAACAGGGCTCAGAATGTCGTCGACGTACCGCTGTGCTGTAAGTGTGCCGCTAATGACGACCAAAGGGGTCCGGCTATCAAGGAAATGGCACCCCAGACCATAACTCTTGGTTGAGGGCCTGTGTGGCGTGCAATAGTAAAAGCAGGATCGGCACGCTGCCCTGGGCATCTCCAGACACGTCTGCGACGATCGTCAGGACACAGTTGGAAGCGGAATTCGTCGCTAAACACTATACGTCCCCAGTCAGCATCATTCCAGCCGGATCGAGTCAAGCACCACTGTAATCTGGCCCGACGGTGTGCAGACATGAGTGGCAGGTGGCGTAGCGGTCGGTACGAGCGTAGATGTCTCTCTCTCAGCCGTCTGTGAATGGTCATGGTGGACACTCGTGTGCGGGTCGCACGTCTGGCGCTGTGACAGCTGATCTGACAATCACTCTATCCTGCCGCTCTGCTGTGGCCCTAGGTCGACCGCTACCTTCATGACGCTGAAATCTGCCATTGTCCACCCATTCCTGCCAGCATCTTCTAATCGCCGCATCACTTCGACCCATATGACGAGCGATTCTCCGATTTGCCCAACCTGCCTCTTTCAATCCAATGATACGACCTCTTTCAAACTCTGACAGTTGCACGTAATGAGCTCGAATCCTGCGGCGAGGCATTTTTTCAGTCGTTGAAAGGTATCCTAACTCGCAATGCAACAGAAATTTTGACCATCAGATTGAGAATCGCTTCTTATAAACACCTGCTGAGTGCGCAGTTCCGATGCTCTGTAGCTCTCGCTATTCATTCATTGGACACCAAAGTTTAATCATTTGCATGGGCGGTCCCAATGTCTTTGCATACGAAATTTCATTACAATCGGACAACTCCTTCTAGCTGCGTCGTTTTTTTTGGTAATGAATGTATTGTTGAAATTGAGGGGGGGGGGAATTAAAGATAGGAATTTTTTGAAGCCATAGTCAGCTATAGACAGAACGGATAAACATTCATTATAACAATGAGGCATTCTTACAGTTGAAAGTAAAAACTGGCTCAAAACAAAATTTTAGTAAATTGCTTTGAAGGAATCACTTAATCCCTGGACACTTAACTTAAATACGGACAAATACAAATAGTCAAAAGATCTTAAAACAAAAACAGATTTAATTCCCAGTCAAAAAGGTTCTTGTACAATTATCTTCTATCTTCAAAGATTGCTTTCTTCTCAATTCAAATAACGCTTGTAAGATTCACTAAATAACTGTTCCTTAATATAATCTATTATTGTTCACACGTTAAGAATTATTTCACGAAAGTTCATAACTTGTTAACTTTATATCTTAACGTTGGTTACAGTTTCTTTACTTTTAACCGTAGGGAAAAACAGTTACTTGATTCTTAAATTGAATGTTCTTTATCACACGATTCAATCTTTAATCTTTAAACCGTTGAAGACTTTTATCTTTCCACGTATTCTCCGAAACTTTGGATATAAAACGATAAATGTAACTTACGATAATTCCTGATATAAGTCCTGGCATTTCTCATCAACTTGAAAAGTCCTGAAAATATTCGATGATAATCCTAAATGATATATATACTTCTGTTAATAAAACATCCATTAGAATCGCTAATTCCAATCTTAGTTTGGTCTCCTAGCGACGGATGATTTCCTGCAAAATAGTCAAAACAGAATTAATATTCTTTAAACATTCAGAAGTAAAATCCTTTATATCACTTTTTAATCGAAGTAGTTCGTATTAAGCAATATGTCCATTCTCCTTGATTGCATTAATACATAATAATAATAATTATTAATAATTAATAATTCCTTGAGTTTTATCATCTTCAGGATTGGAGATCGCCATTTTCGAGTCGTCTTCAACCTAACACGGAAACGAACTGTCTGTAAAAAGCACACAACATAACAATCGACCGTGTACGTGAAAGTCTTTGTTGTCTTAACAAATAAACGTGAACAATAATAGATTTCTTTGGCACTTAGCATTTGATTGTTTTTAAACAGTCACTTTCTCGTAGAACACATGTTCAATATAATAATTGAAAGCTTATTTTATTACAGCACACATTGTAAGGATGAACACAGATTTTTTGCACTTGCGCAAGAAATTGTTGGGCTCAGAACATAAAATAATTGGCTTATCAAATTTAATTCGATGGTCGAGTAGATATGTACATCGGATGCAGTAACATAATTAAGATCACGAAATTTGATCGCCGCCGAATGCTGGGATATCCGCTGCTGGAGGTTTGGCCTGGTTTCTCTTAAGTAGAGACATGTATTGTTACAAAATTGAATGGCGTAAACTACGCCTCTGCACTGATGGTGTTCATAACAGTTTGATCTATTACTTACTGAGCGAGCGATGGTGTTGTTACTAGGAGATATGACTTTAATTTTGAACGGCTTCAATAGATCTTTTAGGGCTAAGAAGAGAGATTGGGGGAACGGAAATAAACTTATCTGATTTGGGCATTTTTACATCATTATTGTAGTATGTACGGAATGCTTGTGTAATATGCTTATTGATGAAATGAATCAGGTAGTCGTTATTAGCAAAAATTGATCTGATGATTTCAATTTCCTTATTAAAGTTAACGTTGCTGGATAAGGCGAATGCCCTATTTAGTGCCATGCGAATGTTATTTATCTTGAACGAAGTGGGGCAGTGCGATAAGAACTCAAAGTAATTCCATGATTGGAAGGCTTTCTATACATAGAGGTAACAATATTAGTTTGCGACCGAGTAATCATTATGTCCAGAAATGGAATAGAGGAATCAAGTTCTTTTTCAAGTTTGAAATTAATATATATAATTAATATTGTATTTTATTAATTATATCCATTAGCCCTTCTTGAATGCTGGAATCGGTGTAAAACAGAAAGTCATTAACATATCTACATTTGAGGGGAATACAAAGTTCCCCGTCGTCGTAAATAAGAAATGGCGAATATTCAATGTA
Organism: Thereuonema tuberculata; assembly: GCA_023159025.1. Lineage (NCBI taxonomy): Eukaryota > Metazoa > Arthropoda > Chilopoda > Scutigeromorpha > Scutigeridae > Thereuonema > Thereuonema tuberculata. The sequence goes on from JAFIDM010001028.1 coordinate 62,608,320, forward strand.
AATCATTACAAGCTCTGCTAAAATGGCGGAAGTACCGCCAAGACAGTGGACTCTTCATGGGTTTATCTACTTCCGCCATTTTAGCAGAGCTTGTAATCAGTGAGAAAGAGTACAAATAAGGTTAACTAATAGCATGACAAAAATGCTTACTAAAGCTTAAACAGTAAACTCAAAACTTTCATGATGTAATTTACATTTTTACACTTGATTTGTATTCTTTTCTTCCAAATTGACTTTCTTTAAGCCTCTTGAACGAAGCGCTGCAGATGTTAAAACAATTTTACTTAGAGTTTGTTTTTTGGTTGTGTTCATAAATATTTGTAAATATGTTTTATGTTCTTTTATTTTTTCTTTTGTTTTGCTAGCCTTTGTGTAATATTTTTTGTAAATCATGTACTTCTGCAACAATTTCTTTTTTATTTCAAAGAAAAGTATTTGCAGCATCTATCTCTAATTTTAAAAGTTATTCATATAGGACACGCAGGTACAAATTAATACAGTTTACTTAATTACTGCATTCAGGAAGCAACACCATGTAAAGTTCAACATTGTGTTTCAGTTATATGGTCATTTTTCATAACTTTTTTTATAAAAATCTGTTTTATATTTCCTATGTAACTGTTGTCTATTGCTTACATTTGTATTTATATTTCATTTTCAGATACTTTTTTTTCTTGGAACCACAAGAGTATACACTAACCATGTCAAGGATCAATCTCCGAGTAATTGGGATGGGCCTCTTCTTCCTTCTTCTCACAGCCGTTTCTGGTCCTCTCTATGGATGGGGAGAGTATTTATTTCAGAGAGGTAAGTCCATAAGATTCAGTACAAAAAAACTTAATTGAAGATATTTATTAAAATCATGCCACTTCCAATTTTTTGTACTTTATATACAATCTAAAAATTTACAAGTTCATTCAAAATATTTGGTAGTTTACATCTTATTATAATTAATATTATTACATAAATAGTGCAATTGATAATTCTATTTTCCCTTAAATTGGTGCATACAATACGATATTCAAGGCTGTGAAAAATATGATTTTAGGCAAAATGAACCTTTAAAATTGGATGCCTCTTATTTACATAATCTGTGACAAAAAAAAAATCGAAGCGCCAGGAAGAAAGTGTCCAATTTGAATGAAACTTTGTAAGTGCCATTGGGATGAAGGGTATTGGAATTGATTCAAATTTCACAATGAAAAATGAACAAGAGCAGGGTCGTTGTTATATTATTAGTACTGCATTGATCAGCCTCTAGCTACTATGCGTGATGTGGAAGTCCTGATGTTGTCACAGACCAACACCAAGCTTGCTTCAACTTCGATATTTTTATGTCTGTTATAATATGTAGGAAGTTCAGAACTAATATTTACAGTTATCCCTCGAATTTCACAGACCTTCAGTACAAAGCAATTACCCTCAATTTGTAATGTACTTTGTATAAATTTAGGTTATAAATTAATTTTAAATTATTAATAATCTTAACAACTGTTACGGATTAATCTTTATTTAATTAATAAAAGAAATAATCTACTCATGAATATGTAAGGATATAATACTCTGCTACCAGCTCGTTTTTGAAAAAAACGAACAAAAACAAATAAAAATAAACTAAGAGATGACAAATAAAAGAAACACTAAAAACAAGATTTAATGGGAGAATAAAATATTGATTTAATGGATCCAACATGAAAAGAGAAACACAGATAAAAAAAATTAATTAATATAGAAACACATAGTTAAAACTAAAAGTTCCACACAGCTACATTATCGCCAAAATTCAGTTCAAGCCAAAAGTTCCCACTTTCCTGCTTCCTTTCTCACTATATTGTCCAGGTGAAGGAAGAAGCTTAAATGAGAAAATTAAAATACTTTATTAAATTTTTTCTATCACATTAAAAATATGTTTCCTTTTAAACAGAAATTGGTTGTTTATAAGGCATATGTTGATTCGATTCTAAATTACGGTTTGGACTGTTGGATATTTATAAACAGACAACAAATTAAAAATATAAATAAAATTATTCTCAAGATCTTTAATTACGTAATGATTAACTTTAAAAACAAAAAACTTGAGGAACAACAAAGCATAAGAAAGAAATATAAAATGCTTTTATTAAATGAAAAATTTATTTATAACAATATGATAAAGAATTTTTTTGATATAAAAAATAAAAAAGATAACTTACAAAATAATTCCAACACTAGAAAAGGTTGGATAAAAATATTTAATGTTACAAAAATAAATAATAATATGGGATACAGACAAAAAAATCAAATCCTTTATAGTCTTTTCAATCAATTAAATTGGGAAAATTACAATTTTGAAAGAATTAGTCAGGTTAAAAATCAGTTAATAATAGATATTATTGATGGTAGTTTTAAATTTTAATATAATTAATCTTAATTTTTTTTTCTTATACTTAACTGTATTTAGATTAAATTTTCAGTACCTATACCACAGGTATTTCTCTTTTAGAAATACCTATTAGGACTAATTTACATTTAAAAAAAAAAAAAAAAAAAAAAAAAATATGAACGTTCGTCGCTGGCCTTTAATAAAAAGAAACATTACTTACAGTTAGTAGTTTCTCAGTGTGTCGACGTTTTGGGATCCAATTTTTCGTGGCACAAAATATTAAATCACAACATTCAAAAATTTATGAACCTTTAGCACAAACTGTTATATTTCACTAGAATCTTCGAAAACAAAGAAGCGATTTCACTTTCCGTGATGATAGTTTCGATGTCCGCTTAACTTTCATTGTAGACAACACTCCGAAGGTTTCGTTTATGAAACGGGGCTGTGGCTCTGGATAGCTTCGCCGCATCGACGGGGTTCTATGCTCAACATACCACACGGACAAAGGATTATAAGACACACAGTTTCACTGCTCGCCAGTTCAAGAAATAGATTAAGTGTTCTCTTCACTGTTTAATCCATCGCTTTGGTATCATCTACGAATCACAATATAAGAGTGGTGTTTGTTTCAGTACTACTTAACTACGTACTCCTTTTTAATTACTAAATTCTTATGATCGGATTTCAAAACATAGAAAGATAAACAAAGGAGACTCCATAATCAACATCTTTACAAGTCAACGGCTCCGATATATCTATAAAGAAATCAAACCAAAATATCGAATAATAGAACACAAATATATTAACCAATAGGGAAGAGGTCAACATCAGGTCAACAAGTGACGTAGGGACAGTTAATTGACAGATTAATGACCAAGAGGAAAGTAAACTAAAAGAAAGTTTTAAAGTAAACAGAGTAATAAAATAGAAACAAGGAGGAAATAATAAATTAATTAAAGAAAACGGAAAACAAGATGACAGGAAAGATAAACATGATTAAAGAAATAGCAATAGATATAATACAAGTTTTCGAAAAGCGAATTTTTATAAGACTAATTTTTCAAAATGCAAAGTCAAAAGTAAAAAAAAAAAAATAAAAATATGAACTGAGAATAAAAAAAACCCCTAACACAACGAATTTTGGATTTCTAACCACTTGAGCTTTCAAGGTTCCTAATTAGCTTGAGTGAAAATCATCTTCATTATTTGGCTCCTTTGAAGGAGCCACTGTACCTATTTCATTTCCGGCTGCAAACATCTTGATCTTCAAATCCTTCTCAAGCCATTTAGGTGTGTGTTCTTACCTTCCGTGTCCCTTCTGGCATAGTTAATATTGTAATGGTATTTGTGGAAGAGTCTTGTAGGAGCGAAGAAACAACGAGTCAAGTTTGGAACTGAACTGAATTAATTTTTATTAAACATAAAACATGGGTAAGAAGGTTTAACGTGCATTAAATGTAATATGCTCAATGGGTGAAAGCAAAACAAATTTACGAATTTGTGCGTTCTCGATTTTTTTTTTTCCGTTTTCAAATTACGTTTAATGCACGCTAAACCTTCTTACTTATTAATTTTTCGCCTTTGCGTTAGGCTTCTCCTTTTATTAAATGCCTTTTGTGCTCACCGCTCAGTGGACCAAGCGATTTTTCAATTGTCTTTTTTTTTCCGTTTTCGTAAAACATGGGTTTTTATAGATTTTACAAAGTTGGATTTCATTGGAAGATTAATTAAAAATATAAATATTGATTGGACAAAAAACATAACGAACTTAAATTAATTAACTAATTAAATGGCTGTAACGGAAAAGAATTTAAAAATAAATAGAACAGCAATAATTAGGAAATAGAAAACGAATGATTTAAAATAAATAACGGTTAAGTTTAGAATGAATAAGATACAGATATATACAGATAAATATAAATAATGATTTGTAAAAATATTTATATATAAACTGTTACAATGTTAGCTTTTTGAATGCTGTACTATCTGGTATTCAACAAAGATGTCCAAGCTCTCAATACCTTGCACGTTTTCCTCATCATATCTTCGTGTTCTTCTCTAAATCATATAGTGAATTAAAGCAGGTAATTCACATATTAAAAATAGTTTTTTGTTATTATTAGAAAGCGTTGACGCTATAAAATCCTGGCGCCGCAAAATCCTTGTTAAACGTACGAAAAAAAGTTATATGATTATTTCATTTCTTCTTGTTACACTTTTTTAGAGTAATATTAATATTCAAAGTAATATTTTAGTAGGTAATATTCATGCTCATGCTTCATTATATTTAGATTGTTTCATTGGTTTTTTTTTATAAAAAATACAAAGATGAACATTAACTTAATAAGGAAATTTAAATGTAAATTTTAAATGCATATATTTTGTCTTGTCTTGAACAATTAAGGTTTAGACATGTTTGTCTGTTCCTAAACTCTGAAGATGATTTTGGTCACTCCATCTTGTTCTTGGACGACCTCGTTCTCTTTTTCCTTTGGGTTTATATCTCAAAATTAAATTTGGAATCTTATCGTTGGACATTCTTTCTACATGGTTAAGCCAATGGTTTTGATAATTTTGAATTTCTTGAATTATATTTGGAGTTTTAAGTTGTACTCTGATATCATCATTTTTCTTTTTGTCGAAACGTGTAAATCCTAATAAAGGTCTTAGAAATTTTATTTGTGCAGTTTCCAATCTTTGTTTGTTTCTTTGTTTCAATATCCAGGTTTCACTCCCATATTTAATTGCTGCTTTGGCTGTAATGTTATGTAATCTTAGTAGTGTTTCTTTCGCCATCTGCTTTCCAAATCTTCTTCTAATTATTCCATTCATTCTGTTGTATGTCTGTACGTATGATATCAGGTTTGCCTCATCGTTATAACATGAAATTATGTTTCCCAAATATTTAAACTCTCATACTTGTTCTATTATTTTCCCATTAATTACAATTTTAACTCTTTGTATTTGTTTTCCACACATTGCCATAGATTTTGTTTTTAATTCCGAAATTTTCATTTTATATTTTTTTGAGATGGTATTTAGATGATTTGCTCCAATTTGAAGTTCATCTTCTGAATTTGATATCAAAACTTGATCGTCAGCATGCAGTAATGTCTTCAATTTTTTTTCTTTTGTGATCTGGATACCATTTCTATATATTGATTTCCATTCTTTTAGAATTCTATTTATATATATGTTGAAAATTATGGGGGAAAGTCCACATCCTTCTCTCACTCCTTTATTTATAGTTAATGGCTCTGATATTTTTCCGTTAAAAAATTTGATACTAATTTTTGTTTCTCTATATATACTTCTAATTATGTCAATTAATTTTATCTTCTTCCATAATTTTCCATAGTAAATCTGTTTAGATTATCATAAGCTTTTTCGTAATCAATGAAAAGTAGGTACGTTGGTAAATTAAATTAAATTCTTTTTTAAAGTAGTTGTTGTAGTGTAAATATAGCATCTGTACATCCTCTTCCTTTCCTAAATCCACACTGTTCATCTTCTAAATAAATTTTTGTAAAATGGGTTTAACCGGTTCATTTCCATTTATATCTGTCCTGTTATTCATCTTCTGAGTTTTTCGAGTAATATTAAATTCCCCTGGATAGATCACCACTCTATCGCAGGGTAAGTTCAGTGATAGGGCTGCTATCTTATGGCCTCTGAACTTGCCAATGAATAGCATTTCCTCTATTCAGAAATTGTGGTTATACCGCCAATACTCGGTCGTCAGAGCCTCTTTCGTTAAGATCCAGACTGCACCACAAGGAGGCGAGGTTGACATTTGAATAGGAGTGGCTGTATTTTACGCTTCACTAATCCATTAGCAGTCCCATATATTTTGTACATGGGTTAAATTTTTAAAGTTAATTTAACACTTTCTAATATAAAGACATGCAAATGGCCTGAATAAAAGCCATTTTTAAATTACCTTACAATAGTAATCACCTTGTAATCGCCTTACGATTTCAAATTAAACTGTGAAAATAATATATATATGATGTATCTCCATTAATAAAAATTGATAAAATATTTACCGATAATAATATTAAATAATACCGATTAAATATTTTTGTAAATGAAATTCAGGAAATATTAACACGAAAACAACTCCCAATACGAGGAGTAATACTCGTATTTTGCGACTTCAAATTCATATGTCTAATAAACAAGTTACAGTACAAGCATGCCAGTTTTCATTTACCATAACATTCGTTTGTTGAATAAAGTTTTATAATTTAAATTTCCATACAAAAATCTACGTAGAACCTGATTTACTAATATTACTTTAATTTTATTAAAGTGCTTTCACACTGATTAAAAAGTATATAATCCTAAAGTGATATCTATAGAAAAACCAAGAGATCAACAGTTGCTGACTACCAATTTGATGACATTTTTGCTAACCACGTTGCAGCTGTTGTAAGCTGCTGTTGATGCTGTGTAATGCTCTTAACATTATTTTTCTTCATTATATTCAGTAACTTCTGTGCTCCCTTGTTAGTCTCTTCCTGTTATTCTTGCTCCTCGTATTTCTTTTATTGTCAACCACTGCATCTATTGCTAATTAGCCATATTATATTAGTACATTTTTAAATTAGAAATTTAGAGTTAAGAAAATAATTATTTGAATAATTTCTAAAAAATTAACTTAATAGTTGTCTTACGGAATGCGACTGCATGATATCGAAAACCTAAAAACCTAATTAAGATTAGTAATTGCAAAAGGAAAACTTAAATCACTAAAACAACTTAAAATCTTACTTTCCCTTAAGTTTGGAGCTTTTCTCCCTTATTTTTCTTTTTAAAATCTTCTTAAAATTAAGTTAGAAAATAGCCTTCTTTATATGTTTTATGTTTAAAATGCAAATTCCTATCTTTGAATTCCTCTGTCGTTTGTATCCTTTTAAATATCTTGTTGCTAAGATATTTTTCTTTATATTGAAATAAGGGAAATATTTACCCCAGTTGTATTTGTTTCGTTTATTCACACGAAGCTCTTGTTCCTTAAAACCGCTTTTTTTTTGATTTCTCTAAAATAGTGAATTTAATTTTTTTTTAAATAGTGAAAATAATATAAATAATAAGTTTTTTTTTTTAATTATAAATCAAGAGTAACTATACAGGGTGGCCGGAAAGTTCCCTATTATGTTATTATTATTTGAAAGGGTACGGATACTTCCCGGCCAGCTGCACATATTTACATTATGATGCTTTTCTTTACATCACCTGTATATCACTTGAATATATCTGTATGGGAAAGTTTGACTCTTCGTAGATGAATCCAACATATTCACGAACCACTTTTTCTTCCAAGAAATCGCTTCCCGTAGTTGCTTTACTTCAAATCTTAAAAGTTTTAAAGTCCTTAAATATTTGTCTTTAAAGATCAAAACCTAACAGAAAAAAATTTATCATCGTCGCTTTCTTCAAGCATTTGTAACATAGGCTATCATCATTAGAAAGTGCGTCTGGACTCAACAAGAGATAAATTCATCTGTTTACATCTGGATTCTGTTTTAGTCTCAATCTAAATGTCGTTCGTGATAAGAATAAAGGAGTTTTAAGAGATTCACTATCAACAGCTACTTAACTAATAGTATTTGTGATAGCAGGGTGGCCGAGTTGGCCGGTTTGCCGTACCCCTTAATATAATATAACATAATAGGGGGTATGGGAACTTCCCGGCCACAATGTACAATTTATCTATTTTCTTAATTTTATGTAAGAAATCCGCACTACTTAATTAAGTTTCTAAATCAAATTAATCATATCAATGTAATATTTAATATAAAGTACATTAGATTCCATTTCTAAAATACTCTTTCTTTATTAGCAATATTTCGCAAGATTAAAATCATCTTGCTTCTTCAAGCCTTCTTTTTGAATTATATCAACAACAATAAGCTTGTCTACATTTATGACAACAAATAAATATTTTCATACATCAGTAATGATACAACAATAATCTTTCTATATTTATGACAATAAATAAGCATGTCTAAATTTGTAATGATGCATTATTTAAATTTGAATTACTGAAAAAAACCTATTCGATTTTTCCATTATTATCTAATAAAGATAAAACATTTGCAAAAAACCTGTTCAATTCTCCAATGATACATTATTTATGTAATAAATATGCTAATAATAACAAATTGTTTAAGAAAGTATTATTAAATTTAATTATTGAAATTTTTCTTCCTCTCCCCTGATCGTACCCTGAAAAAATGATAGGGTATTGGCATTCACCACATATTCTCTGTACTTATTAATACACTCGAATGTTTGAATGGTACACTTTTCCATGACGTATCGTGTGTGCTTGTCTGTTATTCTGAAGAGTATGTTGACAATCGGGTCCGGGATTGTGCCTCTTTATGATTCAGTGTTCTGCCCAATCTGAAACGAGTGGATGATTGTTCCTGTATGCAGCGATGTGTTCTTCTACCCTTTCTATCAGCATTCTGAACGTGTTTCCAAAGTACACTTTCCCGCACGACCGGCATTTCAACTTATATATTGTCGCCATGATTCTTCCATCTACTGTCTCCATAATTCTACCATCCACTGCTTCTTTATACATATTACGTTTTAGTATCGATTTTAGGTTTTGCTTTCTTATACAGTATTTTAATGTCATTTTGTTTATATATTTCTCTCATTCATTTGTTAATTTTAATATCACTGGGAAGTTTCAGAACCTTTTTGCTTTCATATTCAGTTTTTCTTTCTTCTTTCTTTTTTGTTCTTTCTTCTTTATTTTCCTTTTTGAAATCTTTGAAGATGCTGTTTATGAAATAGTGAGGGTACTCATTAATCTTTAATACTCTTCTAAAATTATTCATTTTTTCTCCCCGTTTTTCTTTATCTTTTGTGTTAATGGTTATGCGGTCTAAGGTATTTTTAATCACCGCTCTCTTTATTCTAATGTTGTGCGCTGATTGGTAATTGATGAATTGTTTGCTTTTGAAAACTTTTTCTTAATGCTCATATGAAATTTCAGTCTCTTTATTTATGAGTGTTAAATCTAGATAGTTAATTGTCTTATCATTTCTTCACATAAGTAAGGATTTACTGAGCTGTGTTTAGTATTTTCGATACCGGGAATCTAAGACAGCTGTTTCTGCTTTCCAAACCATCATTAGCTGGATTTGCCCAGTATCTTACAGCTCAGTGATCTCAAGAAATCTATAAAGAAAACAAAAGTCAACGGCTCTCCATATTAATATATAAATTAAGAATAAAAAAGGCCAGTCATTTAAACCCCTTTATCAACCGTCTAGGTTTTAAAGGATTAAATTATAGAGAAAGAATACATACACTATATGGCCAAAAGTATCTAGATACCCGTGGTCGGGATGCGGAGGCTCCTGAGACACGTATTAATATGATGTCGGCCCCCGTTTTGCATCGATGACAGCCGTATGCGTCTGTGAAGATTTTCCACCAGTTTTTGATAGGTGGTCGCAGGAACTGACTTCCATGCGGCCATGACAGCTGAAGTGAGTCCGGCCAGGGAAGATGGGATGTGAGATGGGCATGTAATCTACGTTTTTTTTTCGTCCCACAGATGTTGAATGGAGTTGAGATCGGGCTCTGAGATGGCCAGTCAATTTGTGGAACACACACGTCGTCAAACAACGGCCGCACAAGCTTCGATATGTGTACGAGACAGTTATCCTGCTGAAGAGAAACGGGCCTTCCCCAAACTATTGCCACAGAGTTGGAGGAGCAGCGTTGTCCAGTATGGTCCGATACATCGCAGAGCTCATATTGCCCGATACACTCAGGCCGGACCACGAAAACAACCCCTCACCTTTACGCTGCCGCCACCGAACTTAGCAGTTGGCACAATGCAGTCGGATAAGAAGCGTTCATCGGACATCCGCCAGACCCACATGCGTCCATCGGACTATCAGATCGTGAAGCGAGATTCATCACTCCACAAAGTTTTTCCATTCCTCCATAGCCCAATGCCGGTTAGCTCTGCACCATTGCAACCGACGCTTCGCATTGACGCGGAGATGTTCGGCTTGTGAGCTGCCGCGGAGACCCAAGTAGTTTAGGTCTGGGCCAACAGTCCTGCTACTAGCGACGAATGTTGGAACTCCGTCGTCATCACCACCAACGGAGACTTGCGATTTTGCTTACCTACTTTCTTCAGGGTTCAACGGCTACGGTCAGTCAGTTTTCTTGGTCTACCACTTCGAGCAGCAGTCGTTTCACTGCCTCGACGTCTCCATTTTACAAGTACATCACTAACAGTTGACTTCGGCACGTGCTGTATACCAACCGATTTTCTACAACTGTGGCATCCGATTATCACATTACGTTTGAAGTCACTGAGCTCGCCTGACTTACTCATTTTATCGGGAACGCAGAAATATGATCACCCAAGCCCCCATCAACGCTTTTATAACGTCCGATGACGCATCAAACCTCTTGTTCTGCCCGATCCACTTCGGCGGAAGGATGTCCGGATACTTTTGGCCGTATACATAACAACAAATTGAATGTGCAGAAATCATAATAAAAACATACACTGATATAAGTAAGGATACAGTAAGTTGTTTTTAGTATTTTGAATACCGGGAATCCAGGACAGCTGTATTCTTTTACTACAATTTAATCCTTTATAAGCTAAGCGATTGCTAGCGGGGCTTAAATAGCCTTTTTTGTTCTTAATTTGTATACTGTTGTCTATAATACGGAGGGCCGTTATCTTGTTGACTTTTATTTTCTTTATATTTCTGTCAGCTGTCCTGGATTCCCGATATCAAAATACTAAACACAGCTCAGTGAATCCTTACTTATGTGTGTGTATGTTTTTTATTGTGATGTCATTATGATTTCCGCACGTTAAATTAGTTATATGTAATCTAAGACTATGTAAATACTATCCACTGTTCCAAGAATGAGTTTTGGGTCTGATTTTGCAGATAATCGGAAGTTGGCATTCAAACTATAATTTTTTTTTAGTTTCTGGATTTTTATTAAAGTTATTTTCAAAGCCAGATTTTTTTATGCATAGTCGACGTGCAGTTTTGATGACTCACTGGAAAACCATTAACATAAAGATTTTTTTTTAATGCAGCAAGGGATTATTGGCTCAGTTCGTAACCAAAAAACAGTAGGGAACTCGTAATAGATGTCTCAAGCTTATCATTAAAACTTCACCGTCTAAAAATAGCTGTGAATTATACTGAGCACGGCGCTTTCACTCTGAAATACAATAACGGTTTTTGATCTAACTCGTCTTCAGACAACAGCCTTCGTTGGAACTAAAATTGCGTTTTAAAGTTTTTTTTAAGAATTCAGCAAACTTTTCAGAATATAACCTTGATAAATTGCTTAGAAGTTTCATGAAATAAATTTCCTTACAATTTGGCAAATGTTTAATAGATTTTTTTTGTAACAGAGAGATAGGTAGTTTTATATTAATTTGCAGGATTTCCAAGCAGTGGAAGAAATTAATAACCTCTAATCTATAGAAATGACTATTGGTATTTTAATAACTTCTTCAAGATTTAATTGAATTTTGTACTCATTTTCTAGATCTTGATATTTTCTTTGACATTTTGAACCCTTCAGTTTCAGATGTTTCTTATTATCAGTAAACTATCGACTATTGGATCGTTACGTTCCTGCAGACATCTTCCATGAACAGTTTTCCGGGCAAATATTGTGACCTTTGATCATCACCGATAATTTCGACATTCATTACTCTGCCACTAAGATTGTGGGTTGATAGGCCAAATCCGTTTCTATCACTGTTTTGATCCTCACTGAGCTATTGGCAGCGAATAACAACATTCCCTTAATCTGATTGATTTTTTTATGAAGATTTATAACATTCGTAGTTCTTTTTATCCTCTTCCTATTTTCCACCGTTGATCTTGGGTGGTGTTTTCTGAATTTAGTTAAAAGATTGCGTGTTTTAACTTATATATTCTGAAGGTCTGTTTTCATTCAATGAATTATTCCAATACTCAAATGAATTTATTGATTTGATTAATTTCTCGTTAAGTTTTGTTTTAAGTAATAATTTTGTACAGTTTTTGGTTTAGTGTCTTGCTTTGGATCTGGCTTCATGCCTGAGCAATTCCAATAACACCACATGCCAGACGAGCCTCTGCAAAAATTTTGTTCGTTTTCCTCTATCGAGATATCCATAATTTTTTATGCTCCATCTTATTAGTCTGTTGAAATTTCAAGTAAATTTCTCCAGCTTAACTTAAGCTGGAGACTTTAAGTTACATAAGTTCATATTTCTATGGTTCTTTCTGATAGTTTTTTTTATCTTTATACCTTCTTGCATTTATCGATCCTAAATTTCATTCCTAGGCTTAATGATAAACAAAATGTAGAATAAGTTACATAATGTGAGAAACAGTACTGTTTAAGTTGTTATTTTAATTTTATTTAATGCATCTGAGAGATTTAGTGCTGAACAGAATCACAATGGATGAATGAGTTTCTCTGAAATTAAAACCACATTTAATGTTGATTGGTTCAATGACAATTCTCCTGGATTTACCTCCATTTTTGAGCTATTTTACTTCATTTTTATCATAGTGATACGGGAAAAAAAAGACACTTCTTTTGTCAATCTTCTTTACTTTTAAAGCATCAATTAGCCACCAAAGTGTCACTGAATTTGCAAGCATTTTGAAACTCAGTGTAAGATAATAGTCTTCTTCTAGTCCTTTCTTCCTCCTTAAAACTTCTCTTGTAATGTTCATATTTATAAATAAACACTAGTCGACATTATAAACATAATTAAAATATTCAAAACACCTTTAATAAATGCAAATTTTCAGAAGGAATATCAATCTTTCGAGAAAGGAAGCTACAAACAAATAAAAAATCTACCCAACAAAACTGGAAAAAAGTGAACATTAACTTACTTAATATATATGCAACCTACCGTAAAATTACCTACTGTAAAATTTAGTTGTTTTTTTTTAAGTATTGAAAATATGATTGTGCATTTTGTTGATTTCTACTTGGGCATCCAAAATTTCCTATTTCTGGCTACTGTAGATTTTGAATAAAACAGTTCGCAAAATGTGATCTAGTTGGGAATGGAGACACTCGCTTCACTCTTTTAAAAATCAATTTTATATACGCTATAAATCTGCTTCTTTAAGTAACAAAAGTTTTACATAGCTAAACTTTGATCTGAGTCACTTTCTACATTATTATAATATAGTAATCGCTTGTTATTCATTTTTTATCAGATCTCTAATGGATTTGGTAAAATCGTCATGTTTAATTGAATTTGATATAACTACACTTGAAAATAAACCCTAATTTAAGACGAGGGTTTGAAACGTCGTGTAGTTTTAGTTTATTTATTTGTTTTTAATGTCTCTACGTTCGTGCTTTTAATCTGTGGGCAATTTTGTAGTAATCGTTTGTTAGGCAGTTTTTATCAGATCTGTAATGGATTTGGTAAAATCGTCATGTTTAATTGAATTTCAGAAACGTAACATGCTTTAAAAGTCCCTACATCAAAGAACCATTTGATGATCTGGACCAGCAATTTAGCTTCCATCGCATTGCAAAATGTAAGCGTGAATATTTATTTATAAGCTTATTTTTGAAGAGACTCATCAAATCAGTCAGTCTGCGCATGTCTTCTTGGAATTTGGCGTGCATATTTGAGAACAAACGACGATATAATTAGTACATTTTGCTTGTGTGGGTTGAGAAATTGGTTCGAAAAGATGGAAAAAATTCCCAGCATTAGAAGCCAACAGGTGTTAATCGTTAACTAAATCATCAATTTGGTCGTGCTTTGATTGGATTAAACTTTACTGGAATAAAACAACTTAAATATTTTCAAAATAAAATTTTTATTCCTTGTTTTCAGCAGCCATTAAAATTTCAAAGTAAATGGAGCCGAAAGTTTCTCTTGTTTTCGCAACTTAAATAAAAAAAAAAAAAAAAAAAAAGTCAACAACATTTTAAAGAAAGAATTTTTTTTTTGGTTTCAGAATTATATTGGAGGAACTATACAGAAGGCTTATTTCTAAATTCCGTAAATTGACTAACCGATTAATTAACGATTTTTAATGAATAGAATATAATCCTGTTTTTGATCTGTATTTTTATTGCTTCTCTATCCACAACCTCTGCTCGCGAGGATAAGAAAATGAGCTACTGGAAGATTCTAAACTCAATAACCCGGAAACTCAATAACTCATGCATCGGTGAAGTTATTTTTAAAAATAAAGTTTCAAATATAAATTTTTCAAATTAATTTTGGAAACTTAATATAATGTTATTGGTGAAATTGAGAGCAACAATAAGAATATAGAAATACCGCAAAGTAGTATAGTGCTGTTTAGCATAATTTATAAGACTTATGGCGGAGTGCACCAAACTCCAGTTAACGTTGATGACTGCAGTTTGGACGGAGCTAAAATAAGTAGGGGGTGCTGCTCTAGAAAAATTTTATCCCTTGCTTTAAAATTGCGTGAAAGGAAACAAACGTGTATAAAAAGAAAATTTATTCAGAAACTTGATAAATTTCTTTTTATACATGTTTGTTTCCTTTCACACAATTTTAAAACAAAGGCTAAAATTTTTCTGGAGCAGCACCCCCCACTAATTTTAGCTCCGTCCAAACTACAGTCATCAACGTTAACTGAAGTTTGGTTCACTCCGCCATTAGAGAATTATCATTAATATTAACAAAAAAAACAAACAAACAAATAAAACAGAAATTCCTGGGAGAACGAAAAAGACAATTTTTCTTTGTTTTTCTTCTATGTTTTTTTTCTTATTTATTATTTTCTCTTATTTATTATTTTCTCATTTGACTTTTAAATTATATAACCTTCTAAATTGAAATAATAAAAATTTCTCATTTTCTGAAAAAAAAACAACTTTTTAATTAAACTGTCTAAATCTCACTAATTTTAGTCATATCAAAACATGCGAAATCAGTAGATTACTAAATAGACTAATACTCATTGCTAAATGATTTTTTTTTTTTTTTACGAGAATGTTTGTCAGATTCAAGCGCTGATTTTCTGCTAGGATCCACAGAGAAAAAATTCTAGTAGGCTACTAGTACGAGATCGTCTCTTGTTCACAAATATGCATATTCAGGTTCAGTAAGAGCCATTCGCC
>JAFIDM010001028.1:62633836-62718587 GCA_023159025.1 Thereuonema tuberculata
TAATATTATTCTTTAATTTAATTGTTGCTTATTCAGTTCTTTAATAGTAACGTTGTTATATTTTAATATTACTTCGTTTACAAATTTATCTTGATATCCATTTTTCCTTAAAATTTCTTTCTTGTTCTCAGTTTTTTTTATATAATCATCTTCTGAACTTGTTTCTCTATCAATTCTGTGAGTATAATTGTCCACTATATTCCTTTTTGTAATTGTTTCTTGATCTGATTTGAAATTTAATAAGTGATCACTTTCAAAATGATTCATAGTTAAATTGTTGCCTTTTTTTTATAGGACCAATATCCAAGAAAGCCAATTTACTTCAATTTCTTTTTCTATTTTAAATTTCAGGTCTTTTTTTTTTATTAATATCTCCTAAAACTTACTAAATTGACTTATTAGACCGTACTGTACCAAAAGAAAAGCAGCATGTATTGACATTTCAGTTTCATATTTTTCAGTATTTCATACTCGAAGAAATTGAAATAAAGTTAAAAATATTTCGTTGATGGTGGCGATCCGCGCTGGGCAGGTTTTCCCGGGGTTCTCCCGTTTCCCCTGCATTTCTCACACCATCCTTTCTCAGTCTTTCTCTCCGTCTGTCCTTATTTCCGTGGGATAGCACAATAGATCTTCCAGGACGCGGTGCTCGGCTGTCAAGCCACCCACGCTTACCACATTACATTACATTACATTACAAGTTAAAAAAATGACTAAGAAACACATGCAACAAAAACCAATGTTCCAAGCAAAGAGAGGATCATAATTTTTGGGTGATATTAATAAAAAAAAAAGAACTGAAATATAAAATGGAAAAAAAATTGATAGTAAATTGGCTTTCTTGGATATTGGTCCTACAAATAAAAAGGAAACATTTAACTTTGAATCATTTTGAAAGTGATCACTAATTAAATTTCAAGTCAGGTCATGAATCTATTATTAAAAGAAATTCTAGGAATATAATTGTCCACTATATTATAAAAAGAAATATAGTGGAAAATTATATTCATAGAATTGATAGAGTGACGAGTTTGGAAGATGGTTAGATAAAAGAAACTGAGTACATCAAAGAAATTTTAAAGAAAAATGGTTATAAAGATAAAATTATAAACGAAGTTTATATTAATTATTATATATTTATATTATATTAATTAAATTAAAGTTAAATTAATTAATTTATATTAATTATATTAATTAAACGAAATTATATTAATATTGAAATATAACAAATTTAAAGAACTGAATAAGCAACAATTAAATAAAAGAATAATAGAACCTAATTTGAATAAAAAGAGTATCAAGTTAAATGGAATCTGTAAAAGGTTTAATTTTAATGTTACATTTGAATACAGGAACAAACTGAGAAATCTTTTATACACAGAAATAAATAAAAGTGAATTGTAAATGAGATGGAAATTGAATGTGAAAATTGTAGAAAGTGCTATATGGAGGACAGCAAGCGAACAATTAGGGAGCGTATAACGGAACATGGAAATTATTGAAAGTATAATCAGACAGATAAATCGAAATAACTGAACATTGTTTTAATTGAGGCCACAGACCGAATACTAATGTAAAAACATTATACTCATTAAAAGACAGTTTAACTAGAAAAGAGATAGAAAGTATTCTGATCCGGAATACAAGAGGTCAAAACCTGAACAGAAATGAAGATATAGCAGATAATGAGAGATTTTAAACTTGACTAAAGATTCGGTAACTAGCAAAGTATGAAACTTGAAGAATTAACGAGTTAAACTTGTGAATATTATTAAATTAACAAACAGAGGATATGGTTAAATGTTAAATTGTGTTTATAAGTGGTGATTTTTTTTTTTTTATTGTGGTAGGTTGTAAATTTGTTAATGTTCATTTTTTTGTTTGTTTTGCTGTGTAGATTGGTTAGGATTTAATTTGTTGCTTTAGAAAGGAAAGACGGATTTTGAAAATTGCGTTTATTAAATGTATTTTGAATATTTTAAATATGTTTTAAGGTGTGGAGTAGTATTTATTTATAAATATGAACATTAAAAAAAGTTTTAAGGAGGAAGAAAGGACTAGAAGACAAGTCCTTTTAGTCCAAACTTTCTCCTTAAAACATTGAGTTTCAAAACTCATTGACACTTTGGTGGCTAATTGATGCTTTAAAAGTAAGGAAGACTGACAGAAGCATTGTTGACTTTTGCCGCATCACTACGATAAAACGATTTACGTTTATTAAACGTATTTTTAATATTTTAAATATATTTAATGTGAGAAGTAGAGTTTATTTAATAATAATCTTCCGTTTTTGTAGCGACTTTGTTCAAAGATAACACTATCTACTATTAATTCTCTTTATCACCTTAAGAATTTCTTCTGTTACCATTTTATTCTTTTACCATGATTTAATTATTATAAACATATTTCCAAATTTGTCAATTAATACACAACGTAAGTTAAAACACTTACATTGTGTATTAATTGATAAATTTGTGAGAAATTTATAAAACTAAGACGTACACTGGTTAACTCTTTTAGGCAATGGATAAACTAATTAAAGATGTAGGTAACTTACTGTGAATAGTAGTGATATACCAGTAATTCTGTATTTTATCTGTATCTGATGTTTCCAATTATGTTTGTTCACTTGGCAGTCTTCTGAATACCGTTTTTAAAAATGCTATATTAATTTCTTCCTGTTCATTTATTTCATAATTATGTAGAATTTAATGAGAAACAATTTCTCATAATAAAGATGTATAAATGGAGGTCAGTTTTAGCTCAATTTATTTCAAATTATATTGTTCTTAGCATATAAGTATGTATAATGTACAGTGTGAGCAGAAATGATTTGAAAGATTTTAAAAATTTTCTGTAAATTGCTATTGTAGTTATGATGCGACGAATGATAGAGTTAGATAGAGCACATGTTCAATTTGTTTTAATATCTCAGAACTGTGAAATATGATCTACATTAGTCACAAGACAACTGTAAACCCGATATGCACAGTCTTGGTAAACGCAAATGATCCAGCAGTGGGTCATGGGCTGTTGCGCATTATAGCAAACGATTGCCGTGCCCCTCGCTATGTGGTGTTGTTGACAACATGGCGTTCACAGGTGAGGAAAAGGCGTACTGTAGTTTAGAATATCACACAACCAGTTGGTGACGGTGGTACAGCGTAGTTTTCGCACAAAATTTCAGAATGGCCCACCCGCCAAGAACTCATAAATGGTATGATCAATTTAAGCGAAGAGGATACATTTATAAGGGCAAGTCGAGTGGCTGACCGACAGTCCCCGAGAAGAAAGTGCAACGCATTCGGGATACGTACCGTCCTAGCCCTAAAAAAAGTCACAACGCAGAGGAAGTGCAGAAATGGGCATCCCGCAGCGACTCTGTGGCACGTTCTGCGGAAACGTCTACACTTGCGTCCATATCGCCAACAGAGGCTGCAGCATTTGACACCGAACGACCACTGTCATCGCGAGGAATTTGAGAGCTTTGCGACCACCATAATCTTCAGTGACGACGCCACCTTTCATGTCAGTGGAAGAGTGAATCTGCAGAATGTGCGAATTTGGGCAATGCAGAACCTTCACGCTTACTTGGAGCAAATGTGGGATTCCCGAAAGTGAATGTTTTCTGTGACATTTCGGTAAAAACAGTGTACGGCCCATTCTTCTTAGCAGAGATCACTATGACAGGCTCATCCTGTAAAATAAAGAACTATAATTTTAAAATCTTTAAATATAATAATGCTATGGTAATTATCAACATAAATTGGTCTTAAATAAATTTCCTTCTTAATTTTTTTCAAGACATAATACCGTACATCAAACAAATAACAACAACAATAATATGAAGTTTACTTAGATTTAAGAATATACTTTGATACTAATTCTACAAATACTACTTTATATAATAAAACATTTGAATTTTCCTTTTTTAAATACGAGTATTTAATGTTAATTTAAGAATATCTTTAAAAATGTTTTTATTAGTGAATTGAATAGACAATACATTTGAATTTGAATAGACAATCAAGGATGTAATTTGGATTACCGTACATTTATTTATTTTAACACTATAAATTAACTTTACAAACTATATACATATATCGTATTATAAGCGAAAACTGCTCAATCAAACAAAGTATACTAAGAAATACTTTGCTCACCTTGGGATGAAGTTGACTTGACCTTTCTGAACATTGATTGGTCCAATTTCTCATAAATAGTGATGGCCAAGATTCTTGAACCAGATGTTGACAAAGGATCCTGTAAGGGACGTGAAACTAGCTCGTCATTTTTTATTAACTTTAAGTGTTCTCTGCAAAGGCTTCTTTATAAACTTTTATTTCTTTCTATCTTCTTGCAAAATACCATCTGCTGAGCCACTTTGGGAATAACGTTAATCCTTGAAGGCAAGTCATTTTTTTTTTGATGTTTTAATTAAAAACACAGGGATTTGCCAGCAGTACTGTCTGTTCCAATCCCTCTCTAGATTTTATTCTTCATTAATTCATTTAATAGATTCCAATAAGTTTGTCACATTGTTTGTTGTTAAATTATAATTTTTAATTTATCTATTTTTAAGCCTTTTCTATCTTCTATTTCCCTTAAAAAAAGTGAGCTGAAAAAATGAGTGAGAAAATATGTGTCCTCCTACTATCTGTTCTCTGAATGACTCTTACTGAATCTGAGCGTGCATATTTGCGAACAAGAGACGATCTCGTACTAGTACTTGAATTTTTTTCTCTGTGGATCCAAGCAGAAAATCAGCTTGAATCTGACAAAAATCCTCTTCCAAAAAAAAATCAAAAAACATTAAAACCTAAACATTGCTTTTAGCAATGAGTATTAATCTACTGATTCCACATGTTTTGATATGACTAAAATTAGTGAGGCTTGAGACAGTTTAATTAAAAAGTGTTTTTTTTTTTTCAGAAAATGAGAAATTTTTATTATTTCTATCTAGGATTCTATAATTTAAAAATAAAATCAGCCTTTTTATTTGTATTAACTTATTTTAAAATAACTAAGAAAAAAACAAAGTAAAAAAAATTAAGAAAACATGGCTTTTACGTTCTCTCAGGAATTTGTTTCTTTTTTTGCTTCTTTGTTAATATTGAAAATAATTATCTAAATCTTATATGTTAAATAGCACTATATTACTTTGCAGTATTTCTGTATTCTTATTATAGCTCACAATTTTACTAAAAACATTATATTAAATTTTCAAAATTAATTTGAATATTTTATATTTGAAATTTTATTTTTAAAAATAACTTCACAATTGCTTTTAATATTGTTCATGAATTGTAGTAGGTATTAAATAAAATAAAATAAATAATGGTACAAACCGCTAAAAATAAGGATGGCAAAATCGCTTTTGTAATACAATAAAATTATTAAGCGTCATTACTTATGGCTATCCAATCACCTTCCTTCAAGTCAATCACGACATAAATATTAACTTACTTATGGTATATTTGAGAAATCGAAATATTCAGGGCAATTCACCAATCAGACAGTTGTCTGTAATTAAACCTAATTATTTCTGGGGATGTGATAATAAGATTTTTACTTTTAACTAAAGTAAATAATTCTCCTTAGCATTTTTCATTTAAAAATTTCTCTTATAAATTTTAAAGAGTTTTCTACTTAATGGCTTTTGAAAAATCATTCAAAATTAATACGAGTAAATGCGTTGTTGCATCAGAGTTACGTAATTGGGATCAAATGGTGAAGGAAATTACTTTATGTCGGTGGTTCTCATCGTAGAGTCACTTGGATCCCATGGGACGATTTTCAAGTTCAAGAGGAGGATTTTCACCATAGGAGGAATTGGAAAGGATTTCTGGTCATAAATTAATCGAATTAATGGATTTAAAAAACAGAATTAAACCAATCCACAACTCAAAATAACAGCTTATACGTGGTCAGACCACCAAGTCAGTGCTAACTACAGCCCAGAAAATGACCCAGGAAATACTACTGCCATTTCCAACAACCTTACTTAGTTGAATTGTCTTTTGTGCTGTTACTTTAAGTTTTATTTATATAATTTTATATTAACAATTGTAGTTTGCCTTACCTATGATTTTCGTGTTGCAAAGAATTCATTCAAATAAAAATTTAATCAAATAGAATTTTTAAATAGTAACAACCAGAAACTAAAATTAACTTAGGTTGCTAAACATAAAGACGGACGGAAATTTGGAATTTGCTAAAAACCAATTCAAAAACCATATTTCTATTTCTGCAATGTTTAAAGTAAATAATTCTCCTTAGCATTTTTCATTTAAAAATTTCTCTTATAAATTTTAAAGAGTTTTCTACTTAATGGCTGTTGAAAAATCATTCAAAATTAACGAAAATCTTGAATTAATTTAGAAATTTAAACTAAAATGCAGTAGTAATAATACTTTGTTTCTTATAATTTAAGCATTTGTACAAAACACAGCCATTCAAATATAATATTACAAAAAAAAAAAAATATATATATATATATTTATTTTTTAGTTTTATAATTTTTTAATTTTTAAAATTTTTTTATATATTTTATATAAGTTTAAATTTTATATTTAATTTTATTTATTTATTTATTTACTTTAATATCTTTTATTTAATTTAAATATAATGAAAATAATAATGTAATAAAATGGATTCATGACAGATTTCACATCAAACTCATTACTTCCTAAATAAAAAGGATTTATCATGAGTTATAATAAGCTATCATTAATAAATTGAAAACAAACAAATCCTATACAGAAGAAAATGAGTATCTAAACAAATATTATAAAAAATTAAAATATTTTAATTTTATATTTTTTTCAAAAGTTTGAAATTTAATTTTATTTTGAAATCTTATATTTTGAAATCTTGTAATATGTACTTCATAATTTTAATTGAAAAGCTATTTTTTTTTTAATTCTTTAATAGATATTTTAAATTATCTAAAAAATCTTAAAATTTACAATTGATTTCCAAATATCTTTTTAGCTGCAGTATAAAAATGTTGAGAAATAATCTTCAATGTTTGAAAATTTGATGTCTATTCACATGAAAATTAAGTAAAAATATCTTATTAAATAATTTAATATGTGGAATTTGAAAATCAAAATACACTCATTAACAAAAAAAAACGATGCCCTAGAACGAGTTGTCCGACGGAGACAAAAATTGGTAGGGAGGAAGATTATGTACAGAATAGAAAATGATTAAAATTTCAGACAAATTAAATGATTTATTTCAGAGTTACAGAGTTATAAAGTAACGAGCTCAATAAGGTGTTGACCCACCTCTACCCTGAATGCAAGCTGCTACACGACGTGGCATAGAGTGATAAAGCTCCCTGATGGTCTCCTGTGGTATTTCTTGCCAAATTTGCTCTAATTGTCGGGCTCGGTCATCCACATTCCCTGGTGGATGCAGTCGCCTTCCCATCTTATCCCAGACATGCTCGATTGGAGAGATATCTGGGGATCTGGCTGGCCAAGGAAGTGTTTCACAAGCTGCAAGACAGGTCATAGCAACACGTGCCGTATGTGGTCTGGCATTATCTTGCTGAAAAATAAGGCCAGGGTACTGCAAAAGGAGGGTAGCAAAACAGGTCTCAGAATGTCGTCGACGTACCGCTGTGTTATAAGTGTGCCACTAATGATGACCAAAGGGGTCCGGCTATCAAGGGAAATGGCACCCCAGACCATAACTCCTGGTTGAGGGCCTGTGTGGGGTGCAATAGTGAAAGCAGGATCGGCACGCTGCCCTGGGCGTCTCCAGACACGTCTACGACGATCGTCAGGACACAGTTGGAAGCGGGATTCGTCGCTAAACACTATACGTCCCTAGTCAGCATCATTCCAACCGGATCGAGCCAAGCACCACTGTAATCTGGCCCGACGGTGTGCAGACGTGAGTGGCAGGTGGCGTACCGGTCGGTACGAGCGTAGATGTCGCTCTCTCAGGCATCTGTGAATGGTCATGGTGGACACTCGTGTGCTGGTCACACGTCTGATGGTTGATAACGATGATTCAGGCGCCGTGACAGCTGATCTGACAATCACTCTATCCTGCCGATCTGCTGTGGCCCTAGGTCGACCCGCTACCTTCATGACGCTGAAATCTGCCATTGTCCACCCATTCCTGCCAGCATCTTCTAATCGCCGCATCACTTCGACCGATATGACGAGCGATTCTCCGATTTGCCCAACCTGCTTCTTTCAATCCAATGACACGACCTCTTTCAAACTCTGACATTTGCATGTAATGAGCTCGAATCCTGCGGCGAGGCATTTTTTCAGTCGTTGAAAGGTATCCTAACTCGTAATGCAACAGAAATTTTGATTATCAGATTGAGAATCGCTTCTTATATACACCTGCTGAGTGCGCAGTTCCGATCCGCTGTAGCTCTCGCTATTCATTCATTGGACACCAAAGTTTGATCATTTGCATGGGCGGTCCCAATGTCTTTGCAAACGAAATTTCATTTCAATCGGACAACTCCGATTGAAGTCTAGGGTGTCGTTTTTTTTGGTAATGAGTGTATATTCTCATGTCCAAAAAAATCAACATATTTACGATTATCATCCTTAGTTTTTTTGCAAATATTCTTAAAAATTTTGCTTTCTATAATTTTAATTTGCCAATTAATAAAAAATAATTATATCATCTATGTAACTAAAATTTTTGGATAACGGTATTAATAAAGAATTGATTTTCAAAATTATCACTTTGAATTGAGTAATGTCTTTGAATTGAGTTTCAGTAAATTCCACATTTTCAGGCTTCATATAAGTATTGTTCATCAATAAGAATTGGGAGAAATCTGGCTTTGCCAGTGGAATAATTCTGCGATGATGCTTGTATTGAAAGGGGGGGGGGAGTCCAATTACGATTCGAGGGGCAGCTTCAAGGTTATTGTATTAGGCACGCATGAGTTTCCGGGAGATCTTCCATTAAATCTCTTTCTTACTCTCACGAGCTCAGAGGATGTGGAAGGTGAGAGAATAGAGAAGCACTAAAGATACATATCAAAAACAGAATCTATTTATATTTTTTCATTAAAAATTGTTACTTAAATCTGTATGGTATTCTGTATGGTTGCTCCATTTCAATTCTGCTGATATGTATAAGACATTATAATTGATATTGCGTTAATTTCCTTATTCTTTTAAATGTGATTATTGCGAATGCAAAAGGCGCAATTGTTGCGATTATTGTGATTGTTGCTGAGCTGTATTATACATGTGATTGTTGCGAATGCAAAACCGCAATTGTTACGATTGTTGTGATTGTTGTGCTTAATGATAATTTAATGAGATTTTAATGATACTTGTCCACAGACAGACGATTATAAGTCTTTTGATCCTTATTTGAAGACTAATAATATACAAAGTAACTCTGATCAAAGTTTAGCTATGTGAAACTTTTGTTACTTAAAGAAGCAGATTTGTAGCTTATATAAAATTGATTTTTAGACGAGCGAAGCGAGTGTCTTCATTCCTACTCAAAATCTACAGTAGCTAGAAATATGAAATTTTGCTTCCCCACGTAGAAATCCATATAGAAAAGCACAATCATATTATCAACACTCAAAACTATAAATTTTACAGTTATTTTGGTAGGCTTGTTTTGTACTGTTATTACTATTGTTTTGTTACTGTGTTAGGCTATATATTTGTTAACTAAGTTAATGTTCACTTTTTCCTGTTTTAAATTTTATACGAATTATTTGTTTTTAAAAACTTTAAATAAAAAACATAAGAAAGACCACAACAAAAGCGCCATTACCATTAGTTCAAAATTTCTAATAATCCTATAGCGTCGTAGCATTAGTCACTTTTAAATATCTTCAATATTAACATGTGTTTATATCTATTACGCAAATTTTCGGAAGTGATTTAAGTAGTGCGCGAGTCTCCTCAAAGTCTGGGATTGTGCTAGTTATGAATCCAATTGATATTTTTTTCCAAATACAGATCTCTTATTGAAATAAAAGTAAGTTCTCTATTTTATATTTGCTAAAAGGATTTGTAGATCTCACATAAATCAGATTTTGTATCATCCAAGTATTACATCCAAGGAATAGAAGAGGTTTCTCCATTCAAAACAATCACAATTATCGGCAAGTTAATAATTGAATGCATCCAGAAAAACATTACAATGAAAGAAAATCTTTTATTTTTAACCATGAAAGCAGAAACGGAAAAGAAACTGACATTAAACGAAGTAGAAAAAGATAAAATTACTTCCATAGGATTTCTTGGTTTCTTATCTTTTGAAAAAAAAACAACACCGCTACAATACATTTTTAAGACGTAAATCCACTGCAGTGATACAGGTGAATCAAAATGGCCCCATACTGGGGCCTTCTGCATATTTCTGCAGTAAAGTTTAGCAAATGAATTTAATGAAATTGAAATCGATTTTTTTAGAAAGCTTGACTAATTGAGAATTGTAATTAATAATAGTTAGTTTTAATTTTAATCTAAGAGAGATTAGTTAGTTATTTACAACCCAAAAATTAATTTCGAATTTTAATCTATTTAAATATTCTTCAAATGCCAAAATAAATTTAAATGAATATTAGCAGTAACACAATTATTACGTCGCATCCTACTTTCTGGCATTTATAATATATTGTTGTCAAATTTGAGAATTTTACAGTTACTCTTTTAACTATAGCCTGTAACATATAGAAGACAAATGGGGACCACTACCTGCAGAGCAGATTTCGGGTCCCCAGCGGACACAACACACAGAAGAAGACGAAAGAAACAACCATGCCACGACCGGGATTCGAACCCAGGTACTGGCGCATTGGACGCCACGGCTGGCCGCCGCCGAGACCGCACGACCACGCCAGCACGGCAGTTACTCTTTTAACTATAAAATTAAACAAAAATGCATAATTGGCCTTTAAAAGTTCTGCAAATCTCAGCATCAATATTAATTAAAGACCGCCTAATTGCAAAAAGTAATACGCGTCCATTTGTAAGTTCTGAGATTCAAAGTACAAATTCAAAATAATCTTTAGCAAACAAATGCAACGTTTGTTCTTTTCATAGATTTAGATAAAAAAAATTTTTCTAACGAATCCTGTTGCTGTGGTACAATTCAAGCAATAGAAGTTAATATCAGAGTAGCTGAATGATCTTGAACAATATTTTACGTGTACTGCGTATCATCAAAGACATTACTGAAGCCATAACACCTGATTATATCAAGAAATATATACACACAATAAAAATATATACAATAACGACTGTTTCGCTGATGAGAGGCAGCCTTTTCAAGTAAGAATAACAACATGAACTGAGCCAATTTATACATGAAATTAATCGGAAATCCAGTCTTTGGTGTGCACATGTCTTCTGGGTAAAACGTCATCCGAACCTGATTGGTGAAGGCTTGATTGGTGGAACCCAAGTAGTTGCGTCCTCAAGTTGTGAAAGCCATAATCAACATCAGCGTCATGATGGTCGGAGTTTTTAAGTGACCAATCGAGTATCTATAAAGAAAGGCATAATACAAAACAAGATTAGAACGATGTATCTACAATGGTAAAAAAATTTTTGGAAATTTTTTTTTTCCTTTTTTCCTTCTTTTTGTCCTTTCCCCATAATAAAACAATAATCAATAAGTTACGATAAAAACTTTTAAATTAAAGGAAAAATGAGAATAAAAATAAAAAATAAAAAAGAAATTTCAAATAAAAATATAAATATTAAAAGATGCCAACCATTATAAGCACGGATAAACGATTAAAAAGGATAAAAGTCCACGACGTTTCTGACCCTCAACTTAATAGGGTCTATTTTCAAGTGAAATTTAAAAAAAATATCCTCCATCGATGGATTCGTCTTGTAAAACTCGTCTTTATTTATTTAACATCAGCGTCATGAAGGTCGGAGTTTTTAAGTGACCAATCGAGTATCTATAGACGAAAGACCACGCAGAGCGGTCTGAAAACCGGTTCCCGGGATTTTTTAATAAGTATCATGTTTTTATTGTAAATATCTTTATTTTTAAGTGTTCTTGAACCATTTTTGAATTTTGTTGTATGTATAAATTTTTTGATGTAATCAGATGTATGGCTTCAGTAATGTGTTTAGCAGAATGATCGTGTTGAATGAAAATTTTGGTGTTTCTTCCATGTAGTGGAAGGACCACTCCACCCGTGCCATTAAACCCATATTGAAGAGGACGAGGCAGATCAAATTGTAGAGTTGTTATTTCCTTAAATTGGCTCAAGAAAAGAAAACCTCCATCGAGCCCTAATCTATTTGGAGAACACATCCGGATGATAATAAGGAATACCAAGAATCGTGACAATCCTAGCGTACATGGAAATCTCAATAAATTTTCCTTCTTCGAATAACGATAACAACTTGTGTTATTAGGCCAGGTAATTTCCATGGCTTTTTGGAAATTAATTAGAAAATTGCTGTGTTTTTTTCCCCCCTCTTTCATATATAGCAATTTCGGTTCCACATCCCACAACTATTACTGTAATCTGATATCACCGTAGCTGTGCCGGTGAAGTTCATTTAGTTTCCACAATTTCTCATTTCGTCACATTTTAATTTTAAAATCGATAATTTCGATTAATCGGATATGCTATTAAGCTGTAAGGATCAAGATATATCTTGAATAAAAATCTTATTTCTGGTCTGAGAATCTAAGGCGGCAGGCGAAAACTTCTTCGAGAAGTTCTATTATTTTCTTAGATGTGTCACAGCAGTTGTAGTTGCTGGGAAGTGAATACATTGTAGAGATACAAGGGATGAGCCTCTTAAGCTTTAGTAACTGCATTTTTTAGCTCCAGATATGTTACTCCTTCAGTGAAGAATTCTCTTTGCTCTTCATTTTTTGTTTCATATATTTCCCAACCCAAAGTTTCAAACTATATTTTCTTAACATTTTCATTCTTGCTGTTGTTGTCAGAGCAGCTCAGATGATAACATTCCTGTCTTCTGTTGCAAAGGTTCCGGGATCTAATACGCTGTGTGCCTTTTTTTTCTTCATTCTTCAAGATTGATTTTTGAAAGTATTTGAAAAAAGAGAGCAAACAAAACAACTTATTTTGTTATTCCAATTATTATTTCCCATCTTTCTCTTTTGTCTTTTTTACTTTTCTTCTGTTTTGTTTATTTACTTTCTGATTTTTGTTTGTTTTGCTTTCCTTTCAAACAATCTCTTCCATTCCACAAATATCTATTTTTTTTTTTTTAGAATTCAGTGATAAGACTAGTCCTTTAAATGTCAAAATCCTGTTTTTCTTTCTTCCTTTAGGCCTCGCTTATTTGCAAATTTCGGTGATTGCTCTTTTTTTTTCAGATTTATATTAAAAAAATTACCTTTCTTACTGAAAAAATTATTACTGTCCTCCCAATGAGAGATGGCCGCCCTGTTTTTGTGAGATCTGCGCATGTATCATCGATTAGTCTGGTCAGGCACTTCCGTCTGGTCAGGCACAGGACGCCGCCATTACGGTAAACGCTTGTTACTTTGCAAAAGAGCATTGTATTTATAAATAATATATATTTATTTATTTATATAAATACTTATTGTTAGCAACTGGTATTGAAATAACGCCAAATAGTCGAGAGAAGTTTTAATTTGGCGTTATCAACATGTCTTTCTCAGTGAAAACAGACTACGTCGTCCATTGTGTCAGGAAAACATAATTGATCAGCTACCGGAAGGGCTGCGCAGTTCAAACTTCCGCCGGCCAACTTTCATTTTGAAGACAATAAAGTTATTTATTAGACCAATCAAATATTAAATTAATAATTGATTGTAATCAAAACTACTTTACCCTTCACAGCTGATAAACAATTTTAAACTAGGAATTCGCCCAGGAATCCATCACATAGTGGGAGTCGGAGGTGGGGATAAAGCCCAAACTAATCGTGCCCATGTATCAAATACACAACGTACATACACAATAGACCAAATTTTAAGGGAGTCTGTCCAGTCGTTTTATCGTGAAGAGGGTACAAACAGAGAAAGAATAAAAATGCTTAAGTTAAATGATAAGATACATCGGGAGCGCAGTGGTGCCTCAAAGGAAGAAATACATAAAACAGCTGTTCCAGGATGTCACTTGTAAATAATTTGGTCTCACCCACTATTATTAAATGATAAGAATTCGCATGATCAATCAGTAATGTGGACCAACATTTTTAAATCAAAATTTAATTAAATTAGAAACTTTTTACAAGTTTCTAATGTAACCACTAGACGGCTACCCGTCGCTTTTCACCGGAAACCTCGCATATTCAGTTAGCTAATTAAGATAATTAGAAAGGATTGACTAAGCGACAATACTCCTGTTACCTGGCAACGCGCGTGCGAATTGTTCCGAAATTGAATTGTTAGCGGACGTACGCACGCGCGCGCACACTTTTTTTTTTTTTTTGAATAATAGATTTATAAAAGCGACTGTGAAATCCAAAACATTAGGAAATCCGTGGAATTGAAAAATCTCAATTGCACATCAAGTGCGTTGCGTGATTTAGAATACTACTTTCTTTTCTGGAAAAAGAGCCTAGAAAAACAGCGTAGAAAAAGAGTTAAGCAGCAGTTGAAGAGTAACGAGCGTATTCTTTTAGTAAGGTGCTGAGCCTCAATTCATGTGAAGTTATGGAAGTCAAGTTATGTAAAGGAGATAGATTTCCAGGACTTCATGAACTGATAATCATTGTCTCATAAGTTCGTAGCTACATAAATATCAACTGTACGTTTTCTAGCTTTCAGGGAATTAAGGGAATTTTCATGCAAAAATATTACTATCCCCTAAAATATTTTTCTTCTGTATGAATGCGTATTACGTTAAAACTACTGGATGGATTTCCATAAAATTTGGTAGGTAGCGTATTTGTGGTCCAATTTAAAACATAGCAAATTTGTTTTGGACTCCGCCACTCCCATCCTCTCAAAAATGACTCCCGAAATTCCTCGCTGAGGCGGCGGGGCTGTTTTTTTCTTTTTAAATTTGCTACGATATTTATTAATTGTACAACTTAAACTATGAGCAAGATTACGTTGGTCTCTATCATTCCCCAATCATTAAAATAGACTCCCGAGTTCTGCAAACTCAAGTCTATCAATATGTGATTGATAACTAAGAACCTCTTCATATATATAAAACTGAATGTCTGGTAATAGTATTCGAATATTCTAAGCACCATATTTTATATAGTAATTGTCTCGACCCTTCAGATGTTTCTCTTTTTTTTGCAATTAAGGAGTGCTTTTTTAGTTTTTTTTCCTCTATCCTGTATAAGGATCAAAGCAGAAAGGTCTTTAATACCCTAGTCAGATGGCAGAGTGAAAGTTACTTCAAAGGCTTTCGAGAAACAAACTCCTTCGACGTGTCAGACGAGATTTCTCAAGTACACTTCTTAATTACAATACTTAATTTTTCTCCGTTGGACGGCGCTGTACGCATTCAAAATGGAGGAAGGTGATTTAAATTAAGCTGTTAATTCAGATGAACGAGATTTCATTCGAGAATTTAAGAAGTCCGAAATTGATTTCGTTTTTCAATAATTGTGAAAAAGGGAAAACAATAACAAAGGGAAAAAAACAAAAAATATATATACAACAAGAAGTCCATATCTACAAACGCTAAAATTAGGCACTACAATACTAGAAAAAAAATAAACACGTATATGCAGTATTTGTGGACCTGGAAAAGGCTTTTGACAGAGTGGATTGGAATAAACTTATGGAAATCTTGAAGAAAATTGGTGTGGATTGGAAAGAGAGAAGGCTAATAACTAATCTTTATATGAAACAACGAGACAAAGTCAGAATAGGAGAAAAATTGTCAGAGGGAAGTGGAATAGGGAGAGGGGTGCGACAAGGATGCCCTCTATCACCTACGCTGTTCAACATCTACTTGGAGGAGTTAGTGAAGAATTGTTTTCAGAACATGGGAGGGGTGATAGTAGGAGGAAGAAGAATAAAGTGCATAAGATTTGCTGATGATATGGCATTGTTAGCAGAAGAGGAGATGATACTAAGGGATATGCTAATGCAGCTGAATGACAGCTGTGAACAATATGGAATGAAGATAAATGTAATCAAGACAAAGACTATGGTTATCGGAAGAAAGACAAAGAAGATAAACATAAGTATTCGGAATGAGACATTGGAACAAGTGAACAACTTTAAATACTTAGGGTGTACTATAAGTGGTGATATGAGCTGCTGCCAAGAAGTCAAGAGGAGGATAGCAATAGCAAAGGAGGCTTTTAATAGGAAAAGGAGCATCTTCTGCGGACCTCTGGAAAAAGAACTAAGGAAGAGACTAGTGAAGTGCTTTGTGTGGAGTGTGGCATTGTATGGGGCAGAAACATGGACATTACGACGCAGTGAAGAGAAACGACTAGAAGCATTTGAAATGTGGATATGGAGAAGAATGGAGCATGTGAAACGGACAGACAAAATAAGAAATGAAGCTGTGCTAGAAAGAGTGGGTGAAGAAAGAACAATGCTGAAACTGATCAGGAAGAGAAAAAGAAACTGGTTGGGTCACTGGCTGAGAAAAAACTCCCTAATGAAGGATGCACTGGAAGGAATGGTGAACGGTAAAAAAGTTCGAGGCAGAAGAAGATTTAAGATGATCGACAACATTATGGTAAATGGATCTTATGTGGAGACGAAGAGGAAGGCAGAAAATAGGAAAGATTGGAGAATGCTGGGTTTGCAGTGAAGGACCTGCCCTTGGCAGAGAACTATGAATGAAAATGAATATAGTCATTAAGCCAGAAGGCCTCTACGCCTCAGAATGCCTTGCACTAAACACAGCCAGACAATTAGACGAGGTAGAAAAAAAGGAAAGAAAGATCTTACGGAAAATCCTGGGACCAAAATATGAAGATGGAAAATGGAAACTGAGAAACAACAAGGAAATCTACGCAAAAACAGAAAAAATAACTGACACAATGAGGAAAAGAAGAGTGACTTTCTACGGACACATTAAAAGAATGAGTGAAGGCGGACTGACGAAGAGATTATTCACCTTCTTCGACAGAAACCCCAAAACTCAGATGACATGGATCAAGGAGGTCAGAAAAGACATGGAAGAAATGAAAATAGATGGAGAAGAGGTGGAGAGAAGAGAAGAATTCAGAAAAAAGATCAGGGGATTCAAGGGTTTTCAAGAAAAGGCAAAGAAGAAGACGGGAGCAAAATGGACGGAAGAAAGAAGGAAACAACATGGAGAAAGAATGAAAGAATACTGGAAGAGAAGAAAGAAGTTAGAAAAATAATCATGAGTTATTTCACGTGGTCCATAGTCGGCCAAATTCGAAGAAAGAAAGAAGAAAGGGAAAAAAATATCGAAATGCAGAATGCTGTTCGATGAATTATGTATCTTGCGACAGTCAAGCTCCCATGATCCTTTGCGAAAATGCTTTTCATTGAAATGTTGAGAAAGTTGTCAAAAGGGAAGCTGGTAAGTTCAAATGCATAGAATAAATATCTGGCTAAAACGGAGAATAGGGTACAAGCCAATCAGCATCTTCGGAATGATACATCAGTGACGGGTGGTTTACCGCTTCGGTGACCCTAGTTGCAGTGGCCTAAGTGGATTCCTGAGTTGTGTTGGTGCTTGGAATTATCGTAAATGGTTTGTTATTTGTTTATTTTTACGGTTTAATGGTTTGTATACGTCTATTTCACCGTGGTTGCCCCTTTTAGCAAGATGCGAAGCGGCCATCAAAAAAAGTTCGTCGAAGGCTTGTACCCTTCGGTTTTACCAAATATCTTCAAGTAAAATTATTGTTTATTTTCGAAAGATTTGTTTCTGAAAGTGACTGTTAATATATTATGGCTTTCTGTTTAGTTGTTCTGTTTGAAAAAAATGGAGGCTGCTGCTTCTCTTCGAGTGTCTTCGGTTTGCTCCAAATTACGTCACAGCCCACGAACGTGTGATTGGCCAAAGGTTTTCGAAAGACACTCTAAAGCCAAATGAGAACTCCTTTCGAAACTGGAAAGACTCTCGAATTGAATTATACTTGAGAATCGTCTGACAGAATGTCCTTTCCACTCAAAAGCCTTTCACTGAAGTACCCTTCACTGTGTCGTCTGACAAGGATATAAGTCTTTAGTCCTCATTACAAGGATAGAGGTTGCAGTGGCTGAAGTATCGACAACAAAAATAATTTTCATTATTACTGCCAGCGTGCACAGCCCTTATTATAGTGGAATTTTAAACCTATTCAGATTTTTTCCAGAAGTTCAAGAAT
The DNA here is from genome assembly GCA_023159025.1 of Thereuonema tuberculata. Lineage (NCBI taxonomy): Eukaryota > Metazoa > Arthropoda > Chilopoda > Scutigeromorpha > Scutigeridae > Thereuonema > Thereuonema tuberculata. Next base: position 62,652,091 of record JAFIDM010001028.1, read on the forward strand.
TGATCAAATAACGTCATGAGCAGTTGTATTACAGATGAAAAAGGTTGACTATCAAAAGGTGTAGCAAAAAAAGTAATTTTGTTAATCTTTTGAAATTCCTTCAAGAGCACCAATAACTGTTGATACTGCTTTGGCTCGTTAGTGCCATAAAAGTTGATTTTCAATTCCAAATTATGGTACTTGGTGAGCTTTTCTCTTGTTTTTCCGATATTTAATTGTCGCTAGGAATAAAAACATTTTTTGTTCAACTACAGTCATTTCTTGATTATTGTGATCTAAATGTCTTTCAGTTTGTATTTTAAAATGTCATCAAATCTTGATTTTATTATTTTTCAATAATCTTTTCAATATTAAAGATTTTACTTTTGTTTTTTCGGAAAGTCGTATTATTTTACATAAATTGTAGTGAATTAAACTTGCAACCCAGTCATGACTTGTTTACAATCAGTCTGAGCAATTTTGCTGCAAGCACTAAATAGATTGTCGATGGTTTCTTCTTTTTCACTGAGCAGCTTATACTTTTTGTCATTGCTTATCAATTTTTGCTTTCATAGCGTTTTTAAGTAACGCTTTCTTCTTGCACAAAGTTAGCCTCTCTCTTTTTTTTTTAATCTTCTTCTGAAGCCACTGCACTTTGTGTGTGTGTGTATGCGTGTTTGTGTCCTGCCACATGACTGGTCGAATGGCAAGAAGCAATGTTGCAACTATCTGTTGTATTTTTGCAATATTTCTGAAGTGGTTTTTCTATTGCCTTTCTCAGGAAACCTGTTTAGTATGGCCCCAAGCCTGAATAAAAACAGAAAATGAACCAAACAAATACAGGAAAGAAAGGAAACGTCCATGCCGATTCCGGAATTCGAACCCAGATTCAGAAACATCAGCAATCATGGTAGGCCGTAGCCTTGGCCACAAGGCTGTGCCTGAACGGCTACGTCAGATAACTATCAGCTTTTCATTCAATAATTGTAAAGTATTGACCATGTAATGCTTTGCTTTCTTTTCTAATCTTTTTATTACTTTTTTCTGTATAGGGCTTTCGATTCAGTCATATTCAAAACATTTTCATTAGGAACTGTTATAAGAAGTTTCTCAGTATTACTTTGATAAATTACATGAAACCACACTTTCTTTCTCTGCTGTTTGTTTAACTTGTAGAAAACCACTGCCATTAATTTCTCTGGAGATAATGCCTATCTACATTCGCATATGGCTGCAAAGCATAATGAATAGTCATTAAGTTTCGGAGTTTACGATCCAGAACATCCAAGTCTGTCTGGTATCCAATCAATTGTTCCTACTGTATATTTAATAACTGGAACAGACCACAAGTTGATAGCTTTTATTGCATTGCCTCCGTTAGGTTATGACTTCCCAATTTTTCTAATCCTATTTGATAACTTGAAATTATATGGTAAAACATCCAAAGCAATAGAATCATCACTAACTGCAGTCAAAACCTTGAGATAGGATATCTCGATGGAATTTTAACTTGACAATGTGCAAAGTTATTCAATAAGTAGGCGAAAGCTTAATTTGGCGACGGTAAAACATTAAATGGTTTAGTTAAAACTTAGTCGTGTAAATATTTGATCGTTCCTAAATCTGATGAAATTCTTGATATTATTTGTTATTTGGGATTTGGGAGTCATTTGCTGGTGGACACCGAAATAAATGTGCCTATGTTGAAAGTTGGACCATAAATAAACAGCATAGGAAATTCTAAGAAAATCTTGCAGCCGTATTACAGTGGTGCATGTACAAAAAGACAATAGATCAACAATCAATAAAGGAAAATATCAAGCATAATAGCATGACTTCCCGTGCTCGGTCAATAATAAGAAAGAAACAGCTACAGAGGATTTGATACAGAAATTTCAGATATACAAGCATTGTCATTTCAATATAATATTGTAATTTCTGCGTTGACGTCTCGAAATAATCCTATTAATAGGCAAAAACTGTCCGTCCGGATATTTCTAGGTATGTTTGTAATCAATGTGTGCTTTAATTTCCTTACTATTAAAAATGTGATTGTTGGGAATTGGTTGCGATTGTTGTGATTGTTGTAGAGCTGTATTATAGATGTGATTGTTGCGCATGCAGCAGACTTAATTGTTGGGCGCAGTGTGATTGTTGCGGTGGTTGTGATTGTTGCTAATGGAACTGTATAATATAGGCAAAAAACGGATGTTTGTCATCAATCAAAGTGGAGAAAGTCGGAGAGAGAATATTGTATTAAGTGGAGTAGTCCAGTGGCTAGCGTTCCTGACTGCGATTGCAGAGGTCCTCGGTTCGAATCCAATGCAAGGCGAAAAAAAAAAAGAAAAAATAATTACAAATACACTAACTAATGTCTTTTTGAAAAGAAAAATTAGTTGATTTAATGTTGGTGCGTTGTTCAATACTTACTTAAACTTGTATACAAAACAAAATAATCTTTAATTATTTTAAATCAATCTAAAAATTGTAATTCAAAAACAAGTAAAAACAGGATACTTAAGTATTACAAATCTGCTTATAAAAAATGAGCTTAGAACACCTTTTTCTATCTTGTGTGTTGAAAAATTTTACGATATTTATATAAAAAGGTGGAATTTGCTTTACTTCCGTGAATATTTTGTGGGTTGCAACTAGTAACTATTATGTTAAATTTAGCTTTGTTTCCTGATCTTTCATATTACATTAAACGGAAAATTAGTTTAAAGTCTAGCTGTATCCTGTAATTCTTAGTCCGTACTTCTTACGGGAAACGCCATGGCGAGATTCTTCATGACAGTTAATTTAATAATAAAAAAAGCTATATATTCATTTGCTTTAGAGTACTGATCAACAGAAAATGGTTTTAGTTCTTTAAACTGAAAATAATGTTATAGTCCATGGAATAAACATTAATATGAATGGTAATGCCATCTAACCAGAGAAATTCTTAAACAAGTTCTTATTAGATTCTGATTTTAATAAAACAGTGTTGGTCTGATCCTGATAATAACTAAGTGACTACTTGTAAGTTCTTAACTACTTATAAGTTCGTGTGGAATGCTTACGAGAATGTTGTGTTTGTAGCTTTCGAATTACATGCATTGTTTTGATGAAAATTAAAGTATTTGTATATAATGATACAGAATATATAGAATATATTATAAACACTACATTAGAGAAATCTATTTAATGATACAGAATATATAGAATACAATATAAACACTACTAAATGTAGTGACTATAGAACAATTAGTATAATCTCGCATACCTCTAAGGTGATGTTAAATATTATCAAACGACGTCTATACAACAAGGTGGAATACTGTCTAGGAGAGGACCAATTTGGTTTTAGAAAGAACAGGGGAACAAGAGATGCAATTGGAGTGATGAGAACAATCTGTGAAAGACATATTGAAGTTAATCGAGAAGTTTATATTTGTTTTATTGATCTGAAAAAAGCCTTTGATATGGTGAAATGGGATAAACTGATGAAAGTACTAAAGAAGATAGATGTGGATTGGCGAGATCGTAGACTGATTGCGGAACTTTATATGAATCAAAAGGCAATAATTGAGTCAAAAGGAGGAAGCAAAAATGAATGTATAATTGGAAGAGGAGTGCGACAGGGTTGCTGCTTATCCCCTGTGCTATTCAATATCTTTTCGGAAGAAATGATAAAGGAAGCTTTTGATTGTGAAGAGGATACGGGAATCAGTATTGGAGGAAGAAGAATAAAATGCGTTAGATTCGCGGATGATTTGGCTATTTTAGCAGAGAGTGAGGAAGATTTACAACATTTGCTGAAAAGATTTAATGAAGCCTGTCTTAAATTTGGAATGGAAATCAACGCCAAGAAAACAAAAGTGCTGCGAGTTGCCAGAAATGCTGAAATTGTATGCATTAAATTAAATGGAGAAAAGGTGGAACAGGTCAAGCAATACAAATATTTGGGAAGCATAATACAGGAAGACGGCAGATGTAACTTAGATATTAGAGATCGAATTCGTAAGGGTAAATTTGCATTCTATAACAGAAAAAACTTGTTCACAAATCAGATGGATATTGATTTAAGAAAAAGACTTATAAAATGTTACATTTGGAGTATATCCTTGTATGGTTCAGAAACTTGGACTCTGAGAAAGAGAGATGCTGGGATGCTAGAAGCATTTGAAATGTGGCTATGGAGGAGGATGGAGAAAATTAAATGGACAGACAAGGTGACTAATGACAAAGTTCTCGAAAAAATTGGGGAAGAGAGAAGTTTATTAAAGAACATTAGAAGAAGAAAAAAGAACTGGATTGGTCATGTGCTGAGAGGTGAAGATCTCATGAAGGAAGTATTGGAGGGGAAGATTGAGGGAAAGAGACCAAGAGGAAGAAAGAGAAAAATGATCCGGGATGACCTATTGGTTACAAGTGGATATCAAGGCCTGAAAGAGGAGGCAAGAAATAGAACAACTTGGAGGAAGAGACATTGCTGACCTTATTTGCTGCTTGCCATTGGACCTGTCTACGACAGAACACTGATGATGATGATAAACACTACATTACAGAAATGTACTAATATAAATATATAAATATAAATACATACATATATATAAAGATGTAATACAATATTTGAATAAATTCCCATATTGTCAGATATCTAATCTGTTTTATTAAAATCTTTTATTTCTCTGTCTGTCTGTCTGTCTGGCGCAATTTTTGTGATTTGTGAAAATAGAAATAATTTCTACAAGTTCGCTACGGGAATCGAACCTGCATCCTGATTATCCGAAGTTAGACGTCTTATCCATTAGGCTGCGGGACTAATCTTTATAAAACAAGGTAGAGATAGCGATTAGTAAACCAATCACAATGCTTCGCAACGTCTTCTGATAGGTATAAGAAAATATAATTGATATTGCTTTTATTTCCTTATTATTATAAATGTGATTGTGAATGCAAAAGGCGCATTGTTGCAATTATTGTGATTGTTATGATTAATGATAATTTAATGTATTGTAATGATACTAATGATAATTTAATGATATTTTAATGATACTTGTCCTGTCCACAGACGGACAGACAAAACGGGAATATTAGTCTTCTGAATATTTATATCAAAAGACTAAAATAAAAATGTCATAGACGCACTCGCTGGTTCTAAAACCAGTCGTGGGTTGGGATAATCCACTTTTATCGGGTAGCTGTGAGAAAGCAGTCGCACGTTGGGAGAATCCACTTTTCCCAGGTTGCTATTAAATACAAATTAACATATTTTTTTTATAGTTTTTTTTGTGCATTTTTTATTATACACCTCTGGGTTTTTTTTCTGAATTCTAGAGGGCTTTAAACTGTTCATAAATAACTTACTTAATATAGAGTACCGGGTTCGGTTCTCAAGTGGGTTTCGTTGATGGTGGCGATCCGCGCTGGGCAGGTTTTCTCGGGATTCTCCAGGAAACGAAACGAGAATAAATATTAAAAGATACATAGCAACAATATAAAGGCGTTTTAAAAGTAAAGAATAAGCTAATATACGTTTGATAAGTATGGTAAATCAAGCGTAGAGGGCTGCACTATGTAGAATCCCATCCATCGCCTTTTTGTCCTATCCTTCAGACGAGCTTGTGTCTCATTTTTAGTTGAGTGTGCTGCATAGATAACGTTTGACATCCATCAAAACTATGTCACATGCAAGTGCTCTTTCACCGGCATAACGCGCCGTCTCACAAATCGACCGTAGCAATGCCAAGATTGCACGAATTGGGCTTCGAATTGATTTCTCATCCATCCTGTTCCTCGGATTTGACCCCATCTACTTCTTCCTGTTTCTGATGTTAAAAATTTGACACGGTGGGAACAAATGTTTCTTTGAATGAGGATGTCATCGACGCCGTCAATGACTATTTGCAGAGTTCGACAAAACCGACTTTTCCGAGGGAATGAAAAAACTGGAAACTCGCTGGGCCAAGTAACCCTCGAAGGATGTTCTGTTGAGAATTAAAATTGATTTTTTTCCAAAACAGATTTGCTGAACTTGCTTTTTAATCAAATTTTTCAAATTACCCCCGTATATCTATACTGTCACTGTTCATTTTATGATGATTTTTAATATACTTTTATTGCTATATATCTTTTACGCTCGTTTTTACAAGAATCTTAAACTAGATCTTATCGTTTAATGAAAATAAACTTAAGTTCAAAAATATCTTCTTATGCTTCCTTGACTGAAATAAATAATATCTTCTAAAATAATACAAAATAACTTCTAAACACCAATATTTCGTTCTTTGTAACAAAGAACGTTTTCAAGTTTACATAAAACCCTACAGGAAGAAAGTCATAAAAAAGAAAAGAAATCTTCTTTTCTCATACCACAACAATAACCATAAACGAAAACATAACAATAAAACATATTAAAGGAACGAGACAAACTAAATAATAATAACCACAAATGAATCATAACAATAACATAAAATAAAAGAACGAGATAAATTAATAAACATTAAAAAGAAACATGTTATACTTCCTACAACAAACTCACATCAATTTTAGTAATTTTTTTTAATCTTTCATTATTGTTTAAGAATTTCCTCAAAATACTTAAAGAAATTTCGTTAACTTTTAAAGACCTATCCTTGTTCATGCATGGATTACAATTGATTAGACATGACTCAAAAATTATTCGTTGTGATTCTTCTTGAGTCTCATATAATATTTCTGTGATTGGATCCAGATGATGGCCATTTCTAAAACAATGGTCCGCCCATTCAGATATCCCCCTCCTATTACTTTTATACGCTCTTACATGTTCTTGTACTCGTTATTGCAACGATCTACCTATATTTTTGTAAAAATATACCCTTTGTAGTCTGCTAATAAGTCATTTCGCAATTTAATTATAATTAAATTTGGATTTTGCATGATTTTCGATGGAGTGTAATATTTTACGCAGAAATTTTTATAAAAGAAAACAAGTACAACAGTTCATGAAATTGCTTGAATTCTGGACTTGAAATTTAATCAAATTGAATAAAAATATACATTACTAATCTACATTTGGAATAAACTTGCACTTAAAACTTCAATTTCGCTTAAGAATATACGAATTCACTAAACTGAAAAAATAATCTAGAAAAAGCTTTTCAGTCTTCTTTTTCAGACCAGAATCGCCATTTGGAAAAAACCGAAATGAGCAATTCACAACGAAAGAATGAAAAGAATTCCAAATTACCGGTATGGGTTGGTGAACAAGCGAAGCCTTAGCACCACTCCAGGAATGATTGAATGTAGGTCATGCGTCATTGAAGAATCAGGCAAATTGATTCTCAAAGTAAGCAAGAAATAAAAAGAGGAAAAGGCGAAGAAATTTAAACTACAGATTCTGTTTTTTTTCTTTCACTTTTTTTTAAATTCACAAGTAGGCTCATTTAATTCTAATACATTTTCTCGTTGTATAGAGGTTGAGAAACAAAATTCAAGGACACGTTCATATTAATATTGGTTTGTGTAGCTTCTCCCTATAAAGAAAGCCAATAAATCTGTGATTTTATAGCTGCCTGAAAAGCGTAACGACCATACGTTTTTATAAGACTTTTTTAAATAAGTCAGAGAAGAAAAGGAGTTAGAACAACAAAATTTTAGATTTTTAGTTTTCATTTAAATTATGCTGATCAACGATAACTTAAAACTATTTATCTTAAAAAAACTGAAACTTTAGTAATAGGGTAAGGTTTGTAAAAATTCTCAATACTTGGAGGCCCTTTATTAGCCACATCTCGTCATATCCCCGTTCTAATATGTAATATGTTACGTTACCGTTATTTTCAGACAGATCAGACCTTCTAGAAACAGTTAGGCATAGAGAAATCGCCATAAAGGGAAAACGAGGGATCTGAGTGACTTTGAATTGGGGCATGATGATTGGTGCTGTATGTGCTCGATCAAACAGCTTCAGTGGTTGCTGTCCAGGGCTTTAACAAACACCAAAGGTTCAAAAGTTCAGAGAAAAATAGAAAAAATAAAACTATTTCCAGTGATCCTGTGGAGCAAAACCTCTAATGGATCAGGAGGACGATAGGAGAATCGTGCAAACTCATAATTGGATCAGATCACATACATCGTATCAGAATTCAATTTGGGTTTGCAGAGCATCCTTTACCAATGCATTACTCATTATAATTTGTCTCGAGTGGGCTGTAACAGCCGACGACCACATCGAGAATGGATATTGCCGGCGAAGAACAAGAAACAGATACGTTAACAATGGACCTTCGATGCTGGACCTGGCCTTTTTAATGGACCTCTGTTACCTGTTCTGACGATTAAAGGTTCTTTTGCACCATGCTGATGGAGGGCTCAGAATTTGGCAAAAGAATGAATCCGTCCTCTCTGGGGTCAATAGTATAAAACTGGTATTTTGTGGTTTCATGCAATGGAAAATGTTTTCCTAGCTTGCATTGGGTCTCCTGATAAACATAGAATAATACAGTATCTTTATGCCACGTCAAACGCTGACCGACAGCTTGCTGCAATTTATCTTCACTCGGATCAGGAAATTTTCACAGGATAATGCATCTTCTCAAAAGATCACTATGGAATGGTTCCCGGAACAGAACTACGAGTTTCCCTTGCTTCAGTGGCGGATGTCAACCCTATGAACATGTTTGGGATGAACATATTTGAGGAGGGCTGTCCGACGGAAGATTATATCCATGATGCTCAATTTGCAGAAACTGTGCGTTACAATCATGATACGAAATTTCTGCAATATTTTCTTAGCATCTTGTAGAATCTTTGACAAAACGAATTCAGGTTTTTGGAAGGAGGCGTAACACGCCACTAGAAAGGTGAATCTAATGAAGTAGTCTTACAATGTACGTATCAGGCCTAAACGAACGTGCCATAAGTCAAGACTGTCAAAAAATATAGAAAAGTTATTACCGCTTAAATAAAAAAAATTAAAACCAAAATGTTGAGATCTGCAAACGTTGTAGATTCCTTGAATGGTTTCAGAAACAAGGAAACAACGAGATTTCCTTGCTTCATTAGTGGATCTCAACCCTGGCTGAAAGAGTCGGTAATATTGTTGGACAGTTAGAGGTTATCTTATAATGACCAGCTCTGACTGACATATATTTAATTTGTACGAATATATATTATAAACTTGAGCTCTGATTTAATAATAATAATAATTTATTGCCTTACAATAGTATGTTAATACAAAACAGATATGATTGTGATCTTCCTGTGCCTTAATGGCAGTCCTGTCGAGAAGGCAGACAGGGAGTCAATTGTAGGCAAGGAAAAAAAAATAAACTAAATACAAAAAGCATTATTGATAACATATAATGGAGAAAAAAACAGAGCATAATACAAAAACATTGAAACTAATAAAATAAAATACAATAGAGGTAAAAAGAAACAACTAATTTGTAATGGAAGTATGGAAAAAAATGAAACGTGTAGAATTTAGATCTGATGATATATACAATCTTCGTAAAATAACTGAAATAATGAATAGATAGCTAAATAATATAATAACAAATAATTAATAGCTAAATAATTGCTTTGTTGTCTGAAGCCGAAAAACAGATATTCGAAACTGGCACTATTTTTGTATTTTTATAATTTCTTTTATTCACATGCAGTCCGGTCGTTCTTATTACTTTTATATCTGCACGTTAAACAGCTTCAATTAACATAGCTAAATAATTTCATATAAATCATGAACATCAATTTTCAGACAAGAGGTTAAGCCTTCCTCAAATAGATGGAAAATAAAGAGAATACTAATGGGAATAGCGAAGTAAGGGAGATGAAAGGAAAGGGTTGGAAGATATCTAGTGAGAACAGACAGTTGCGACCTGAAAGGTAAGGAATTAACTGAGGAATTGGAAAGAAGAGAAGGTGAAAATGACAATTTGTAAAGTTGTGGAAAGTTATGTAGGAAGGTGATGTTTTAGTTTTCTTTTGAATTGGTTTAGATCGGGATTTTCACGAATATTGTGGGGAATTTTATTCCACAGAGAAGGAGCAGAGTAGCTAACAGCTCTTTTTTAGTAGTTTGATGAGATTCTTGGAGTAAATAGAGTTGAAGAGGTTCTTGTAATGTAAGGATGCGACTGTGGCGTAGTAATTAACGTGATAGAAGAAGATATATTTTTATTACGTAATTTATAAGTGAAGAGAGCTAACTGTAAGTTATGGAGGTCATAGAAGGAGATAACTTTATATTTACGCCAAAGAGATTCAGTCGGGTATTGCATTGGCTTTCCGTTCAAAAATCTCAGGAAGTGTTTTTGTGCCTTAAGAATCATGTTTTGATAAAATTTAGAAGCGGTGTCCCATATTGCAGCACCATAGCAGAGTGGATTAAGGACAGATATAGACCGATATAAGGACTACACCTTCTGAAGGGCAGCGTTTTCGTAAGTGACGGAAAAAATCTCTTAGCAAAGGATTTTGTTTTTTTGATGGAAAAACATATATGCTGTTTTCGATGTATTAAATTTCAGATCATTTAAAGACAACCAAGATTCAAGGCGGTGGAGTGATTGTTGAACATTTTTCTTGATATCCTTTATACTTTTATTAGCAAAGAGAAGAGTTCCGTCATCCGCATAGAAGATGCATTTGTTAGCAGGAGAAGTGAGGAGGAGATCGTTAAAAAATAGATTGAAGAGAAGGGGAGACAGAATGGAACCCTGCGGTAAACCTTTGGATGTAGAAGACCAGGAGGAGGAATATCCATTTAGAGTTAATTGATATTGACGATTAGTTAGATATAAAGATAGCCATGACAATGGAGGACCTCTAATACCGAAATGCTCTAATTTACTAAGTAGGATGTCAACATTAATTAAATCAAAAGCTTTCTTGAGATGAAGAAATAAATCTTTGCTTTGAAGCCATTTAATTTGTGATGAATTCTGTTAAATCTATTAGAGCTGTTTGATAAAAACAATCAGAACGTTATGTGATTTAAAAGGATTTTTTTTTTATTTTTTCTATTCTTTTTAATCCTCTGAAAATATGTTTAATATCTTCTTTTTTTTTTAAAAAAAAAAGAAAAGTAAAAAAGATTACTATTAATATTCCGTAAATTCTTTTGGTTCAGTTGATTCATTTCCTTAGACTTAATTATTCTTCAGATTTAATTATTCTTTATTTTCTTCATTTAAGTATCTATTAAGTCGCTGGAGCTCCAGAAAGATTTAAGTAAAGAAACGCCCAACATTGATTCGATGGGAGATTGAATTTTTATGAATATTAGGCCGAGTCCATATCTGAACCTTTCTTCGGAAGAGAACAGAACGAATAAACCGAATGCAATCAATAGAATCAACAGAAGACTCTGCTTGTTCGTCTTGCTCCCAAAAATCTGCTCTTGGATTTGACAGTGGCAGATGTAATTATAAAAGAAAATACTTTCAAATAAATTTTATTTACAATATACTAAATATGTACATAATAATGAATAGAATGATAAAAAAAAGAAAGATTACAAAAAAAGACCTATAAATTCAGTCTAACGTGTATCCGGTTGCATGATTTAAATGAATACATTACACACCAACGGCTAATTAAAAAATACGTATATTTAAAATAAAAGTACACAATGCTACTAGTAATAGTATTGTAGTAGTAGTAAATAAAATATGATAGAATAAAACGAGATTTGGTTTTTACTTTTGCCAGTATTTTGATGAAATACATTCTATTTTTTTGTATTAATATAATACATAAAACTTTATTTGTTTTTATTATAAAACTATTTTTATTATTATAAATAAATAATTCATTTATATTTATTTATTACAGTGGAACTCCGCCATTCGTCCGCCTCTCTATTCGTACAACTCGTTATTCGAACAACTTTTTCAAGTAAAATTGAACTCGCCATTCGTACGCTTGCTCGCGATTCGGACAGCGTACCTCGGTACTGGCCGCGCCACGCGGTCGCTTCAGTTCAGTATAGTGCTAGCTTCCGTACGCTACGCATCATCCACGCAAGCTTCGTGAAACTTTGTGATATTTTATTGTTATTTTTATTAAAAATAGTGCAGCCATTGGTCCAAAAAAGATTACTGATTCAACTAAGCCTAAAAGGAAAGCAGTGAGAACGACAATTGAATTGAAAAAAAAAAGAAATCGTTGCGAAGTTTGAAAGTGGAACTCGCGTCTCTGACCTGGCAACTCAGTATGGCATGGCGAAATCAACCATATCGTCTATATTGAAAAAGAAAGAAATAATAATAGAGGCCTATATATTTATAGTTTTCATAGTTTTTATGTATTTTAGGCTTAACGTATTATTACAAAGGTTTATATAAGCAATCATCTGTTGGTCTGGAACGGATTAATCCAATTTACATTATATCTTATGTGAAAAAATGATTCGCCTTTCGTACAAATCGCCATTTGAACTGTCTCCTAGAACGGATTGTGTCCGAATAGCGAGGTTCCACTGTATAATAATTAAAATAGTCTTATAATAATTAAAAATAATTTATTTATTTATAATTAAATATATTTTTTATTTATAGTTATGTAGTCTTTAAAAGAGTGCAATCTCTCCTCATCTTCAATTCCTTGTGTAGTTAAAGCCTAATGCAGAAAAAATCGCTCCCACATCTGAACAGCTAACCCCGTTTGAACAACCCCACTTTAAAGACAAGCAGTGGAAAGCTGTTCGATTGTGTTTGTTTGCTTCGGAGATACATTTACACCTATCGAATTCTGCTCCATTCGTTTTATTAGGTTCTTTTTGGAGAAAATGCTGAGATGAGGACTCGGCCTTAGATGTAGAGAATTTTAAAAGAAAAATCTTTAAGTTTTGTTTTTTTTTAACTAGTTTGCAATTTTAAAATTTTACTTTTTATCTTTTGTGAATTTTGTAACGAAATTCAGATTAATTTTACTTTACCTGTCTTACATTTAAACTTTTAGCCAATTAATCCCAATTTAAAAAAGAATCATTAAAAATTATCAGATTACGTCTTGTTCGCTTCGATATGTTTGAAATATTTCGGTATTAAGTTGGTATTACTTATTTTTAATATTAGAAATATTAAAAATATGATGAAAATATTAAAACTGCCTTTTATGAAAAGGCAGTTGAATAGAATAATTGGAAAAATTGATTTACAGATGTCATCGAATGGTATCTGTGACTTGAACCATTTAAATGAACCCATTCTTTCTCCATATTACAATCCGGGAGGAAAAAAACAACTAACTTCGTCTAAATGATCTTCTCCGTTTAGGATTCCGGCTGCATCTGCCATCTTTATTTTGAAGTAATGTTTTTCATTATACTTCGTTGCATGTTGCAACCGCTGGTGTTTTAATAATGTCACAACATTTATTCATTGTTTTATTAATTTAGCCTCCCCAGCCACCCCAAATGATGATATAAGTTCTACTTATATATATAGTTCACTGTTTCACACCTCACAACTATTAATTTGAAGAGAATATTTTCATGTAAGGTAATTTTACTTGATTTTTTTACTTCACTTTAAATATTACATACATATTTCATACAGTTGACTTCAATTAAAGAATACAACTCTTTGCCCAAGATTTTTCTGAAACAAAATCAGAGAATAGTAAATAATCATTATTGTTTTTACCCAAATACAGTCTCGTTTTACGCGATTAAAATTGTTGTTAGCAATTTCCTTATAATAGTAAAAATAAATAAATTAAAAGTGTTTTCTATCTGATTAAATGTTTGAGGCATATATGTGAAATGTCTGTCAGACGGAAATTAATTAACTAATAATTAATTTCCGTCTGACAGAGGTTTTTTTTTCATATAATTTGCGCGAACAAACATTAAAAGATACATTTTGTAGTGATTGTCATCTTGGAACGTTCAATTTAGCTGCAAAATGTTTCCAACTTTGAGTAAAGATAAGAATAGATACGTATCGAACCGTATCGGATATTGTACGATTCAAAGACAAATAAAAGTAGACTAGAAGACTGCTGTTGTTGTTAAGAAGGGTTATTTTTTTCAAAATTTCTACAATATCCAGAAAAGTCCCCTTTCCAAAAAAATAAAAAAAATGTGAATATGAGAACCGCAGATCATTCTCGAAGAACCGTATTTTTCACTTCAAGTCAAATATCAGTTGTTCTTTTTCCTTGCTACAATAGTCATTGTGAAAGAGACGCTGGTATTGAAAGTTTTAGACTATCTAATTAAGAGCCTGGTTTCTTTTCAATTAGAACTTTATTTTCTAATATCTGCTTTTTATAATTTAATTGCAGCATATTTTAATGAAATTTTTCGGCTCCGAGTTCCCATTCGCTTTAGCTTTCAAATATATCTTTTTAAATTTTCAATTCAGTTTATTAGCTTTCTATGAATAGTGACTTTCATTTAGTTACTTAATTTAAATTAACTAATTAATTAAGGATAATTTAAACTGAAATTGAAAAAAAAAATGATGTAGAAGTAAGTTATCTGAAGAGTAGTGTATAAATAAATGAAATGTACAAACAAATTACATCGAGATATTCCTCAGCTTTCGAGTTAACACGATACCCGCAAGTTAACCATTAAAAGATTATCTCTTAATGAAACCAAGAGACCAGAAGAGGAATGGGATTTCTCGATTTAATGGTACATATGGACTTTCTCACGTAAATCGGTTTAATGAATTAAATCAGTTTAATGATTTACTGAATCATGATGATTCACTGCGCTGATATCTTTTGGTAGTTTTACAGCAGAATCCGAGACAAATGATTTGTTCTGTTCTTTGTTCAATAATTCTTTTTTCTTTTAGTTTATTTTCTTACGAAAGTGAAAGTCATCAAATCACTCCGTTATACGTATTGTGCATATTACGAAGAATTCTTGAACGTTAGCGTACTAATTTACGAACAAAGAGACCAAATCTTTGTATTAGACTGTCTGTTTTGAATTTTGTATTTCTGTACGAAATTAGCGCGTAATGTTGACACAATTCCTAATGCATTGTCATGATACATTAGAAACAAAACAATAGCGTCTTATAATGCATATTAATCTTTTAGTAATTCACTAACTCCATATGTTTTGATTTCGCTGTTGTATAATGAGATCAACTTATTTAAAAAGGGTAAATGTTATTAATATTTTGAGAAAAATCGAAAAAAATGTCATAAATTTATTTTGAATTCACACATTATAGTTAAAAATAAATGGAGATTTTTCGTTTGAATTTTTTTTTGTACGACTTTTTGTACGTTTTGTACGTTTTGTACGACTAAAACAAGAAAAGCAAAAGCTATTCACAAAAAGTAGGCTTCTAGTTCTTTCTTCATGTTCTTATTGAATTTATTACTGTATGGTAAATTAAGCTACTGAAGGATTGCACTGCTCTGTACTGATATCTGAATACAAAAAAGTTAAAACAAAAGTTTTTACAATTTAATTTTAAATAAAATTTTTGACATTTTCTATAATCAAAATAAACTTAAAACTATTGAACCTACTGTTGAGAATTTAGTCTTACAGATTCAGCCTAAAATTCTCAAGTGAATTTACTTTTGAGTTTGGTTAACACCGAATAAGAAGCCACAAGCCAGAAAAGCCAAAACTATACCAATGAAGGGTAATAACAATTATACTTAAGCCATTATTTATTCTATCAATGAATGATTAAGTCTTTGATTGATGTTGCTCAATGTAAGTTTAGAGTCATATGGTAGCAAAATTACAACCCATACTCTTTGGATTCCAACAAACACGAAAGTTATCACGAAGCGTTGGAAGATTAGTGGTCAAGTTTAGACAACTATGTCTGCTTGGATACGTTTTTTATTTTTTTTTATTCTTATCATTTGAGTACTCGAAAATTGCCAAACCAACCATTTAACATTTGTCCACATTATAACGTGATACTGAAAAGAATAAACAACCTTTCAATGTTTGTGATTCATCATGCCTAACTTCCTCATGGCAGTGATTGATGTTCGCGCATCTAACTCGTTTTGAAATGCAAATATCGTTTAACACATTTCTTTCCTATCAAAGCTTCAATTTAAGATCAGCAGAAATTTATCTAATTCACACTTTTCTTCACATTTTCCGGTTTTAATCAATCACCGGGAAAAGGTTATTATTACGACTAAAATTATTTTAATACGTAAAATCAAATTAACAGAAAAATCCTTTTTTGAGGCTCTCTTTTCGTTTTTAAACTTCGTGTCTCATAATAATCAAAAGAAAATGAATAAATCCATTCTTTACAACAACAAAACAATAATTATTTAAAAAAATATTTTTTAACATACCACGTTTTTAAGACGGACTGAAAAGTATAAATTAATTAGTATAAAAAGTATAATGAAAAGCGTAGGGCGCATGCAATAGATAATTGAGATGGTATGGATGGAGTCAGTCTTAAAAACGTGGTACATTAAAAAACAAAAAATTTAAATAATTATTTTCTGCTTTTTAATCTTGTGTGCATGCAATTTTTCAATCGATTTTAAACATTTAACACGAATTTAAATTTTAAAGACGATAAATTAAAAGAAAAATAAAGCCGCTGCCTTGCAATGCACGGCAACTCAGAACAGACGATCCGTGCGGCACCGACCTGTTATCCGAAGAATTAGGATTCCCTAACGAACAGACAGACAAGAAAGCGAGTTAAAATTGCATTTGTCATCCATTTCTGAGCTATGTGTAAAGTTTCAAGTCAATAGCTCATCGGGAAGTTAGTTTAAAATCAATTGTAAAATTTGTACCGAACAAACAGACATTGAAGAAAGCGAGCTAATAAAAACGTGTTAATAAAAAAGGGGAAAAGCTTAATTTTTTTTGTAATGATATCCTGGAAATGCTTTCCTTGCATTTAAATAAGTATTAAAGTTTCAATATATAACTGATTGAGCTTACAAAATCCTATTATTCAACTTTACTATTTTTCTAACTTTTGCTTGTTTCCACACGCTAAAACTGCTGGACTGATTTCCTTGAAATTTGGTACTTTTTTAATTATGGCCTAATTTAAAATATGAGTTGATTATTTTGAATTCTATATCCCTCGTCGTCTAATTCCCATTGATGCTTGCTCAGCTCGTTTTCTGTGTCCAACATCTGAATGCATTTCTCAATACATTTCAAAATATCAACGAATAAAAATCATTGTGAATTAATAATATTAAGTAGCTTTTGCCCTGTGTACTATAATTTTGTAATTCACTCCTTGCAGATACATTTAGGAGCTATAATTACCCTAATAAGTTTTAACCATTTAAAAGGATTTTAAATTTCTAGTTTTAAATGATGTTATAGATGTTCTAGATTAAGTGCACCGTAGGATTGGTTTCTGATAAGTAGCTTAGATTTCCATCATTTATACAATTTACAAAGATGAAATATAGAAACATCAGCTCTTGACACTTTAAAGTGTCCAAAAAAAAAGTAGCCAGTACAAATTGATTTTTCTCTGAAGAAGTTGTCGAATTATTTCAATGTTTTTTTTTTATTTTTCCGACTCTAATTTGCCATTGTCTCTTTAATATCTTGTTTGAATTCTATTTCCACTCCTCACTTTTATTCCTCTTCTTCCCCTTCAGAATATATGTCCCTCCTCTCTTCACATTAGAATTCCATCTTCTTATGCAAATAAATGCCATTTCTCGTTCTTCTTCATTTCGTTTTATAGCTGGTAGATAATCCCCATCATTTTTAGGAGGAATTTGATCCTTCGTCATTCTAATCCAATTTGTTCACTTTCTCTACTCTTTATTGTATTCAAATGAATATGTTACCACTCAGAACTCTTAAAGTGTCAATTTCCCGTTTTTCCCTTCTACATCTTTCTTTCTGAAGTCTGGCTATTTGGTGGAACTTTATCCGGTTCTTCATCCTATTAATTTCATCCTTTCCTAGTACCTTTTGTTTGTTGACAGTCTTCTCAGGATTTCTTCTATAATCTCCTGGGGATATTTTGCTTGCTGTGCGACTGTTGTTTCTTTTTCTTTAATTCTTAGTGATTCTGTAAATTACTCATTATCAGTCGCTAATAGATTTTCCCCAAGAGACAACTTTGTTTGGATTCGTCAGCAAAAAATACTCAATTTGCTGTCAGAAACATGAAAGAAAATTGCTTATTCATTTGCTAACGACCTGATTAGATTCTGGTTAACCTAATACTTCAACATGTCTTTAGTTTTGCAGTTAACACTATTTTTACACAGTTTACGATTTCGTGTGGTTGAGCTTTACAATTTCTGTCTTAGTCAATGTACCTTTCCCTATCCAATATAATACATTCATAAAATTATATTATCAGCTAAACAGAATAGTAAAATACAACTCTACAATAAAACGTAGAATAAAACACGACAATAAACGTTGATTTATATAAAAATGTTTTATTCAATGCATCGAACAGATGAGTGAATGTTTTTAATTAATTAAAACAGAAATATTTTATTTTTTCATCTTTTTGTATTTCTTTGTTTCCATAGGTTATTGTTGAACCTGTTTCTTTAATTTTATACTGAAGTGAATTCTTTATCAGCAATTGAAGGGACTATTACAATTTGCCAGCAAATAAAGAACAAATTCTGTTCAAAATAAGCATCATCTAGCTACTGTGTTCTATTATGTTATAACTACAGAATGTGTGATAACATCGACATATACTTATTTTATTAACCTTGTAATCAAATGGGTACTGACATCCCTCACAAACTTCTAGTATTTGAGAACAGCCTCCAGCATGTGCTACCTGAAAAGCTAATTTACTTAAATTCTGCTTTTAATCAAAATCGTCGCCATTGCTCTTATCCTCTTTTTAAATCAAACATTAACTGTTATTTAGTAATGTCAGGAATATAGGTTTGTGTTTTTTCATTGTGATAAACTGAAAAATCATTTTGAAAATTAAATTAAATGTAGGGCTTTTTGCTAAAGAATACATTAATTTTTGATTGGACTAAGGCTGACTTTAGACGAGTGAAAATTGGATGTTTCTGATCTGGGAATTCCTGCTGGCTAGCACTTTCTTGAACGTGCTCTATTTTCTTGCTGCCTGGCTGGATAGTTTGCGCTCCTGGTAGCGAATTGAAGAACTTTTAAGAAAAATCGATTTGTATCCGTTTATTTGAAATTACTGGTTATCTTTTTACTACGAGAAATTATCTTTTTTACTATGTTTTCGTCGATGCTTCCAGAAAAAGCTCTAATTATTAACCAAATTCGTAACAGAGCCTAAAAATTTGAAGCGGCTAGCGTTTGATATCTCGAAAACATATCGTCGTTTGTCGAGATTTAACGAGAAATAGCGAAACTGAAACAAAGAAATACAAAAAGATGAAAAAATGAAATACTCTCTGCATTAATTAATTAAAAACATTCTCTCGTGTATTCGATACATTGAATAAAAGATTTTTAGATAAATCAATGTTTATTTTCGTAAAAAAATGTAGGTATGACTGTAGTTGCCAAGTCATACCTACTTTTGCTAAGAGAACAAGCTTCAATCGATTCCGTCAATACGCAATGTTGGGATCTCGTCAACGAGACCTTCACGTGATTTTCAGATGGATGAATGTATTCTTGCTGTTCGTGTAATACACTCAAATACCTTCATTGGAAACCGGTTAAACACGTGAAGACAAGCAAATTCCTAGCCAACATCCTGCACAGATCCACCCAACTCTCATCCGTCTAAAGCCCGCCTAATTCAATTTTGATTAAATTAATTAGATTTAGAATTTTTGAATATAGTCAGTTCAGGAATGAAAATAAAAACGCTTTCCATCATGGCGAAACATTCAATACTATACGAAGAAATTTCATTTTTTTTGAGGGACGGAATTGCTCCCACTTAAAAATATTTTCAAATCACAGAAATGTTAAGCTACGGTCTCAAGAAAAAACTGCAAAGTCATTTATATCTGTTGAGCGGGTTTCATATAGTGCTAAAATCTTTACAAGAAGGTGTCCAATGCATTACATTCTTGCTGTGACGGGGTTTAGTTTCCCAGCATTTATTGCCATTCTTCGCGAAGATCAAAGTGGGTCTGGTATGAAAACAGGAAAATCCAATTACTTTGCTGTGAACTTTCAAAAAAAAAACTCTTTGAAGGTGTAAATACTCCTGATCTAATAATAACAGCGAAAATGAAGTTAAGGAGATTTTTTTTTTTACTTCATTAAAACTACGAAAAAATCATAAAAATTATGCTTCATGGCTTTCGAATATATATTTAAAAACAGTTGTACATTCTTAATAATATATTCTTTATATTATTATAATGCGTAAAAAATAATGCTATTTATTTACTATATGTAATATGCAGTATATTTTTAACATTTAAGTCATTCAAAGGCGGTCAGAAGAATTGCAGAGTAGCCCTTAATCAATGATTAAGAACTTGATGAATGATTTTCAAGGAGTTTGTAGAAGAAGATAAGTGCAGCTTAATTATATCAGAATAATTATTCTTTTCATTTTTTTAAGAGACAAAAATATTTAGAAGAGATAAAAGATTTAGATATTTAGAAAAATATTTAGAAAATATTTAGAATATTCCATCCAAAAAAATAGTACTTCAATAAAATAATTTTTTACATTGATTACATTTCTTTAAGCATTATACTACCAAACTTGTGATCACGTGATCTTGGATTGTGAGATAATTTTCTCAACACCCGTGTCCTCGACCGCTTTCTCACAACCCATGAGCGCGTCTCGGAGACCACATGTTTGATCGTAAGTCACGTGATTTCCGTTTGACCCATGTCGATAAAAATGAAAATATGAGCATCCTCAATACTATAATCAACATTTGCCACTTAATTTGTATTTCTGTGTCTTATGGCTTCGGGGGACATAGGACCAGAAAAAAATATCAACTCTTTTTTTTATATATAGATAGATATTAATCCAATGTGGCTTCAAATTTGTTTTTTAACTTACCTTTATTTACCTTAGAAATAAGCAATGCAGGTTGAGGAAGCATTGTTATCTGATATCATATGACTTAGATTTCGATTACCAAATTTCGTTTCTTAGACTTGATAGATAGCAACTACATCTCTGATTATTTAAAGGATTACTTAATAAATATTTAACGACATCAAACGAATAAAGCAATAGCGACTTATATTTGCTTAAATGTATCATTATATCCTTGATCAAATCACTCTTGGTAAGAAAAGAATAATAGATTTGATTTTCAAGCAAAAACAAACATGAATAGAAGCTATAATTGATCAGATTGATATCTACATGTGAGATTCATTTTTATGAGTTCTCACTTTAATTTGCAAGTTCTATTCAAAATATATTTTTAACAGCAAAATAATGAATATTAAGAAAATAAGAAATCACAAATTGCATTTTTTATTTTGGAGAAGGTAACATAGTTCATTACTAGATCTTATCAGAAAACAAACTCCAATGCGAAGACAGTCTAATATGACTTGCTTTATATCACAGCTGGAATAGAATCATTAATATAGGATATTGCTTTGTGAAACGTAAGAAATACTTTTATTATTATTATTGTGAAGAACTACAAAATAAAATTTCACATTACAATAAATTACATACAATTCGAACTAACTATGAGGTTATTGGTCGCTTTACAGGCTTTGGAAAAATTGCCGCAAATAGTTGCCAATTGCTAGTTGTCGCTAGTCGTTTGTGGTCTCGCTTTACTCGGGAAGAGAATTTCCCGTGTCCATGTCTCGTTTTGTTCTCGTTGAGATCGCAATTAAAACTGCCGGTTGCCTGTCGCCGAATCAACATAGATGATTTTGCAGCTTTGTTTTGTTTTAATTCTCAACTCATTTCACAGCAGAGATAAAGAAAAAGCTAAAAAAGATCACAGAGGAAGAAAATGTGATGAATAAAGCCGTGGATTGAAACCACGAACAAAGAATATTCAGATTTCAGCGTAAAGTTCACGTAGTTTTTAATTAAATTTTCTCACCGCCAAGAGCGCTGGTATCAACTTGCTTGGATTTAAATTGCTTATATTTGAGCAATTGGTAGATTTTTCGAGCAAGTGGGAGCTTTTCGAGCCACTTCCTGATTTAAGGCATGTTTTGGAGACCGTGTAAAGCGGCCATTACATTTAAATAATGTTAAATTTAACGTGCATAGAAACATTTCACAAAGGAATAAAAAGGGATAAAATCGCACTACAAATAAAATCACTGAGCTACTTTTGGAATATTTGACACCGGGAATCCAGGACAGTCTGTTTCAAGGTTATTATCTTTCTTCAGGTGGATTCACCCAGTGTCTGCAGCTCAGTGATATCAAAGAAAATACAAACAAAAGACAAGTAAACATAAGAAAGGTCCTCATTACATTTAAAATTTCGGTGGCCTTAAAAAATAAAAATATACAATAAAATATAAAATCGATGGCTAATTTTTCTTTACAACAAATATAATGTACTTATTCTCAATTAGTGAAAATTAATTGTTGAATTACAGTTTGCTTAGTTCCAGAACTGGATGAAATATTTACATTAAAGCAAATTAGAACCATTCTTGATATTTTTACTGTAGATTCCTGGTTGTGAACTAAGTAAAATAAATTGATTAAGATATAGCCTACTTGGTGTAGAAATGAAAGAATAGTGGCAAAGTGAATTGTGAAACTTGTCTTTTTATTTGCTGGAGTCTTGGATAGCTCTGTTTCTGTTGGTTTACATCTCGTCGGCTGGAGAAACCCGCGAGGGAGAAATCATATTCACCTTAATAACTTTGTGCTTTTTCTACAAAAATATATAAATATATATAAAAAGTGATGATTCTAAAAAGTATTTTTTATTATAGAAATAAAAAACAATATAATAATACGGGAATTTTAACTAGAATTAACTGGTAAAGAATTTTTAATATTCCCAAACCAAAAAATAATTTTGGTTTAAGAAATGAAAACTACATGAATTTTAAATTATTTGGTTAATTAAATTAGAATAACTATAATGGTAATAGTATAAATAAAATTAAAAAAATTATATTTTGATATAATTTATAAAAAAATAAGAAAATTTTTTTAATTACAAATCTACATTATTTCATTAAAATTTAATTTTTTCTTCACTTTTTATTGTAATAGTATATTAACTAAATAGTCACCTATGAATTATTCCAGCACATATAATGCAGCAATGATGTGTTTATCACACCTAATAGGACTGCTTATATTTAAAAAAAAAAAATTAGACCTCCCACCCCCAAAGAAAAAAACAATTACCATTTTTGTTTTGTATTTTTCCTGACTATGTGAAAAACGCAATAAAAATTAAGCTTTACATTTGGGCTAGAAACAAAGATTTCACTGATTTTCTAAATATTGTATACAGATTTTGAATTGTCCATACGAAGTTTAAAACTTTTACAAGAATAACAATAATTGAAGGAGAAAAAGGCAGAAAATTATTTGACAGCTTAACGACCCATCAGATGTAGGATCTTGGTATCTTAGCTTAAGTGACTGACTTAAATCAGTAAATTCACTCTTAACTGGGTCATTAACAAGTTACAAGAAAATTCTGTCTTTTATGCAACCAAAATTAAATTTTTTGTTAAGTGAGAAACATTAGGAGATGCGGAAAAAAACAAAACAAGAAGGCTACATCGAAACCCTTTCTCTACATTATCTAAATTAAATTTAGTTCGTTTATGTTTAAATTTAGTCCATTAGGAAAAATCTATTCTTGAGAGGAGACTTACTCCTTACTCAATAAAGCCATTTCAGTAAAGTAAAGAAATTTAATGAATAAAGTTTATGTTTTAAAAGACAATTTACACTTCATTAAAACTTTAAATTTCTTAATTAAGATGTCAATTTGGCCAAATTCTTTTCTTTTCATTACTCAAATGTTATTTGTTGCTGCAATTTGTAAATGAGACTTATTTCACCATTTTAATGGGTATGGTGTACATAGTGAGAGATAGAGGTACAGATACACCCATAATTCTGGGATATGGGCAATGAAAGAAATATCGACTTCTTGCTACAGTCCCTTCTATTCTCTTAATTCATAATATAAAGTTAAATTAAAGTTATTCCTTTTGCACTATTTTATTATACTATTGCACTTTTGTTGTTGTATTATCCATTCAGTCGTGTTCGACTCTTGGTGATCCGATGGACAAACTTCCTCCAATTTTCACGATCATTTGTGGCATTCTTTAAATCATGGAAACTCAAATTTGTATCATTCTTGATAACATCCAACCACTTTGTTCTCGGTCTTCCTCTTTTTACGATAATAATTTTCCATTTATTAATTTTATGTTCTTAGTTGCTTTGTCCTTACTTTTTTTTAAGGGAATTGAAATTTTAAAATAGAAATTAAAAATAATTATTAAATAAGTGTAAAGGCTGTATTACAAAGGCCGCCATTATACACACTGGCAGCATTATTTTTCAAGAACATGGTTTCCCAATACGATAAGTCTTTCATCAACAGCAAACTATTAGTCCAATCGTGCGAGTAGTATTTGGAAAGATATTGTATATACACATGCAAAGAGCAATATTAGACTTCGAAACGAAAAGTAGCTTTTATTTTTGTGACAATTTCTCAGCATGGCTTCTTCGAGAAATTTCTTCGGGGTAACCGTAGCTTTTTTTTCTAAATACCAGTCAAATAGGAAAAATGGTTTTTGATATTTTTTCAACTAGATCTTTCAATTGGGCTGAAATCCTGCTAAGCATTGCTCAAATTATACAATTTGCACTTAATATCTTTGGAAATATGAAATCAGTAACTTCAAGGCATTAATAATAAAAATATTTAATATTTAAAGCAGTACATAAAATTAATAAATTGCAGCTAAAAATATTGATTAACAAAGATTAATCTCAGACTTTAAAATTGATTAACAGAAATATTTTGCGGATTTTTTTTAAAGATCTTATCATAATAAGTTAAATTTGCTAAAATGTCAAAAAAAAATTCTTAAAATAATAAATTTTCATTTTCATTACGAGTAAACCGAATATAATGGAATCCAAATCACAGCGAACTCTTAATTATTTATCTGTTTGAAACATTACTAACTATTCAACTTACCATAGCGTATCAAAATAACTAATAATACCAATTCTGTTACAGTATTCTAAAATTTTCGCATTTCCAGCATCTTTCCTCTGAAAGAACCGGTCACTGACAAAAGAAGTGGATGCAAATAGCTTCTCAGCTCAAATACTTCGTCGAGTAGAAGCAATATCCACTCAGGAAGCTCCTGGGTTTCATTGCTATTTATCTTGACAGCAATTGAGAGAAAGGATCGTTTATCTTCATCGTTTTTAGTCACCAGAAAAGAAAGTGGGATTTACTCTCAAATACCCAAAGAAAAACTGTTTCGTTTGAGAAAGTTCCAATAGCAATAAATTAAATGCTAACGGATCTTTGTGTAATCCACTACTTTTCTTATTGACTATCCTTTTGTAATAAATCGAATTATTGCAATTTTTACTGGAGTTCTCTTTCATTTGTTGTAGACGAATTGGAAAATCTGGCTATGGAATAAGTGCTTCAATAATTATATAATTGAAAATTATATTGATTAGCTGAATTGTTTCAAGGTATTTTAATATGAATTCGTAGGGTAATGGTAAAGGCAAAATGGTATGATTCTCTACTGAAAATCATCCAATACTGCACATCAGTTAATTGTAAAGATCTGTTGTAAATTCACAGATTTATGACAATTCAAAGTATAATATTATACATTTTATAGCCTATTTGATATAAAACTACTTGGAAAGCTTACCATTATTATTGATAATGGTTATGGTATTACAACTATTTTATCTTTAAAATTTTAAAAATATTATTACCATTACTTTTGATTCCAAAAGTAAGCATAAGGAATAACGGTAAATTACGAGTGGTGCAGTTTCGTTTTAGAATTGCTGCTCTGAATGCTTCCACTAAACTTCTTCATTCCGGCATATATATTTTAATAATGCAATGTTTACAGTTGAAACGTATCTATTAGTCCAGGCAACGAAGCAAAAATAGGGGAAATAATTCGTGTAAAAGCCAATTTTGGCACAGTTGTAGGGGAAGGTGTCCTGAACAACATACTAAAAGTACCGATGGGTAGGGGTGGAGCTAAGGGGTGGGTGGGGGTTTAAAGGTCCCTTTTTTCAGTTTTTCGTGAATAATTCGAAAACTGTGGCCTGTAGCAAAAAAATGTCCATATACTAAATTAATCTACAAAAAATTTTCTACAAAAAAGGTCCTATACACATTTTCGCTGGGATGTATACTTGAGGAGATATGGACGGGGGAAAATGGACAGTTTGGAAAAAATATTTTTGTTGTTGTTAAAAATGGCACATATATTCCTCAATAAGAAAGCCACAGTAATTTGTCGAAGTCCTAATTATCTTCGAAATCGAAACTATCGTCATCGTCGATGGTCTCTTCGATGGGGGCTCCGTTAGTGCACGAGCCGAAGCTTACGCCGCAGACACTGGAACAGGCAATGCCTGCTTTCCGGCACCCGCAGCGCAACCCACATCCAGTCGTGCATCGGCAAAATATGGTGTTGAGAATGGAGGCAGGTGCCACAGGATCGTTGGTTGTCACCGGCTGTAGGATGCCATTGTCTCCCCTGGCCTAACCCCATTGGGTGGGTGGTAAAGGGTTGCCGAGCCATTGTTGTATCTGGAAGAAAGTAAAAACACGATCTGGAAGAAAGTAAATATTTACAAAAATATCCAAGTAGATATTTGTAACGAAAACAAAACAGTATTTGATAACGATATGTTCAGAGATAAACCTGTAGGTACACTCTGAATGAGTGCTGCTTCGAAACTCCTCTGGTAGGAGGAAGAGTGGCCATATCAGATTTCGGCTTCGTCGATGCTCTCAAAAAAGCCGAGTACCGGAGTGTGTTGAGGTTCTGTTCCTGCGCCGGCGCTTGGTAAATCGCCAGAAACAGCTTCTCGCCAACCTCTGCAATACCCTCAGGTATTGTTGAGGGATCATTGAAATTGTCTGAGATGTGGTTTGTCAGGTCAGGTTGAGCTGTGAACAGCCTAGCAATTCCCACTTGGCTCTTCCCAAGGATCGCCGAGGTGGTGTCGCATCCGGAGTAGCTGTGGAGAAGGAGGATCGTCTTGGCGAATGGGAGATGTTGAAGTTGTCGCACTGAAAACAATTTGGTCCCCACTTTCCCACGGCCTGGCTTCATAAAGAACACCCTGGTAGATGGTGAAGCCAATCCTATGAGGAGGACTATCAAGTCCACATCCTCCCCAATTATTGATTCAGTTGGATGTACAGCGGCTTTATCCAACCCACACCTCACAATAGTACCATCAGCATCCCCTGTTGCAACAGTTGTTTTAATCCTGCTGCTGTCATGTTCTCGGTGAGGAAGTTCATCAGTCTTGTTTTGTTCTTTTCATTTGCGAGAAACTGCTCCTGTGCTGGAAACTGTGATGATCGTGCGTTCATTACATTAATGTCAACCGAAGTTTTTGTCAGCCCTCTTCGCTGCTGCTCTGCTCGTTTTGTGTTGGTTACATCACTGTAACTATCAAAACCACCGTAGAATGTTGACCATAATGTTTATGTACGTAGGCAATGTACTGACGGCAAATTGAACAAATGTTGAAAGACGGTTTCCACTTCATGCGATGGAGAAGGAAACCACCATCTATCACATTGGTGCTTTGGATGAGATCGAGAGTTTCGTTGTTCTCTACTGGCAAAACATCGTAGAGGGATCACTTCTTCCCTTTTCGCAGTCCACCCTCGACGAACAGAGCCAGGGGGAAGAGAGTTAATTCATAGGTCAAAAGATCTGCC
This sequence comes from Thereuonema tuberculata, assembly GCA_023159025.1. Taxonomy (NCBI): domain Eukaryota; kingdom Metazoa; phylum Arthropoda; class Chilopoda; order Scutigeromorpha; family Scutigeridae; genus Thereuonema; species Thereuonema tuberculata. The sequence goes on from JAFIDM010001028.1 coordinate 62,679,877, forward strand.
ACATCTTTGTCGCTCTTTTTTGCTATTACAGTTCTTTGGAAAATTGTCAGAGGGTTAACAGTGACTGTCTCGCTATTGATTTTAATGGTACTGCTCATACTGGCTAGTGACAAAACCACAGTCTTCCGTGACTGCTTCATGTCACCAAATTTTCTGCGAATGAAACTTTGCATTGTTTTGGTTCCAATATCTAGTGCTTGGTGGCAATTTACTTTAGAGCTTCTCAGTGACATGAGCGAATTCAACTGTGGAAAAGGGGGATGGTCATTGAACCCTTCGTAAATCTTAGCTCGATCTCGGGAATCTCTCTGTTGCCGTGATACCCGAAATTCAAAGTGCTGCTCCCCACTTGCAAAAACCACTCCGGTGAACTCCTCCAATGACGAACAGATGGCAGTGCATCCCGGTGATCCGCAAACCCATTTGGCGAGTACTTCTTCTTCTTCCACAGCACTACAGCCCGATGTGGTTTTCTTAATTGTGATTTCTTTCCTGCCCTCAAACCAGCACGGAATTGTGAAATGTGGTTGTACGAACTTTCACAATGGTTCGACGCTTGGAATAGAGTTTTTTTCTTTCCCTCTGTTCGTCATACGTTTCCGTGCAGAAAAAACAGTTTGTTTTAAAATCAAATTTCACTTGTCCTGAACGCAACGCCGAGGCATAACGTGATGTTGATGGTTGCTCTGCAACAGCTTCTTCTCTCAAAAACCTTTTTATTGAGTCACTTCGGACGTATTCTCTTCTGCAAGCATTGTGAACAACACCACTTGCCTTACTCCTGAAACCTTCATCTTTCCCATCTGTCCTTAACACACTTGCATTCACTAACCCAACTATCCCTTTTTTTCCTACTTTACACAGGTCGCTTTCAACTCCACTCTCACAAATTAAACACTTCCCAGCCATAGTCACATAGTAGTCCACACTGCCGTGTTCTGTAGGGTTTCGTAGCGCCGGTAATTCAAATTCTTCTCGCTTGAGTAGTTCGAAGTTCACTTCTCTTGTAGACTAGCAACTGGAAATTGTTAGAAATCATGCCTTCACGAGGCATGTGCATCAGCACGTGTGTTAAAAAAAATAAGGCTAACTTTTCATTAAGTTGTTATTGCCAATCTGGATATTTGCCAAAATTAGCTCTATAGGTTTTGCTTTTAATTAAACAGTTGTTAATCTCAAAATGTAACAGTTTTAATCTGAAACCTAACAGAAATAAAACAAATAAATACAATAAATATCCGGGACATCTTACACAAGGTTGTCTGATTCCATACTATGGGTTCCAGAGACAATTTAAACTAATAATAACGTGTTTACTTGAAAACAACTAACTTTCCTTCCTCCATATCTCCTTAACTATACACCCCAATACAAAGGTGTATAGGACCTTTTCTGTAGAGAATTTTACGTAGATTAATTTAGTATATAGACAATTTTTTGTATACGCCATAGTTTTCGAGTTATTCACGAAAAACTGAAAAAAGGGACCTTTAAACCCCCACCCACTCCTTAGCTCCACCCCCACCCATCGGTACTTTTAGTATCTTGTTCAGGACACCTTCCCCTGTAACTGTGCCAAATTTGGCTTTTACACGAATTACCCTTTTTGGCCTTTTTTGGTCTTCGTTGCCTGGACTATATATTTTAAAGCCCTTGTTGATATGCTTGTCTGTAAATTTTTATATTTATGGATTTTCAAAATTTAAATAAAAAACCATAAATTTTTATAGAAATTTATAAATTTAATTTAAATTTCGAGTGTGGTTAGCTAGATTCAATTTGTGAAAAGAAGCAAAATGCTACCCAAAATATCAGTTTCTGACCTTTATTATTTAGAAATTATTAGTTATTTTTCGTTTTAAGGAATAATAGTTTTAAATCGTTTATTTAAGTGTTCATAATTATATTTATGTAGAAACTCATTTTCGAATATTTCAAGAAATTTTACATAGGTTATCGAAACCAATTATAACAGCTGAAAGTATTCAATAATCTTGAATTGTTACAACAGTTTTTGAATTTTTTAAAATTAGAAACAACAACAACAAAAACAGACTGGTCAATTTGTACTGTAAAAAAGAAAGAGGACAAGAAAGACAAAAAAAAAAAAAAAACCAACAAGGTTTTTAAGTAAGTTTTAAGTTCTATTAGAAACTTCTTGGCTTGTTTTTTTTGTTTCGTGTTTTTTTTTTTTGGCTAATTTTGCAAGCAGTTGAATTTGCTATCGTTTCAAAGCAAATGACGCGAGCAAGGAAAAAGAATAGTTAAATTTACGAAGACAAGAATTTTCTCTCATCATCATCATCATTAATGACGATTGTCATAAATCGGCGAATCTAGAACAGATCTTTTAAAATTAGACTTGATGATGAATTTTCTCAATGAACCGAAATTAAGAAAAAATAAATAAATAAAAATTGTGCCACATACATGACCTACAAGCAGACACTATAATTTGGATTGAAAAGCAAAATGGAGGCACATTTGACATTAGATTGATCGTTAATTTTATTTATTTATTTATTTATTTATTTATTTATTATTAAATCTTGAACTATTAGTGAACAAAAAATATTTTGTTTTTCCATTCGTGGATAAATTATCATGATTAGTGTCTAAACATCAAGCACTAGCTGTGATCGCAAATGCAAAATTCAATAAAAAAATAATAATTCTACAAATTTAAATTTTAATTATTTTAAATTTCTTAAAATAAATTTCGTACCAAGCAAACAACGGAGCTACTATACGTAAAAAATAATAACAAACCTAGAAAATAAAAATAAAATTTAGTAAATTCTGTTTGTGATTTTATTTTTATATTTTATTACAATCTAAGATGTTTATAATATTATTTTTTTGATTGAGCAAAAGTAGACTTAAGAAATGTATGGTAATTAGGCCCTATATTTTCTAAACGCAATTTGAAAAACTTATTAAATTTCATAATTCCACATCTTCCACAATCAACGCAATATTTCAGAGGCCTCAACGACTCTCCTTTCTCAAGCGTTTCTCAAAAACAACTAAAAATAACAAACAAGAAAATAAACGTGTTTCTAAAACAACAAAGTACAACGTGCTCCTTGCTTCATACAACACTTAATGCAAGAAGCATTATTACAAAAACAAAAACAAATGTGTCAGGCCTTTGAAATATTGCCTTGATTGTGGAAGATGTGGAATAAAGGAGTTTTGTAAGTTAATTGAATTTATTCGTGATGATTTATTTGCAATTTGAAAAAAATTGTTTTCTAATAAAATTGAAAAATATAGTATAATACAAGTCTGTTAATAAATTAAGGAGAAATAATATATGTTTTTAGATCATAAATGTTTTATAATAAGTTTAAAGTAAAAAGCTTTTTTAAAATATCATGAAATGAAACTGCTGTTTGTTTTAGTGCTGTATTATTCAAAATTTTTCTCAGTGAATAGTTAAATTTATTGGATTATTCTTCAAAATTTTATTTTCTTTTATTTTATACTTATATTCTCTTTAAAATTTTATTTAATACAATAAAAAAAAGCGCTTCTTGTAAGATTATAATTTTTTAGATATTGATCGTCTTAAGGTTTTAAGTCTTTTTAATTATTCAAATTATCTTTTATTAAGTACTAGCAGGAAAACCTGTCGCACGACAGGTATAAAAAAATCTGAAAAATCATTTTATTATCAACTATCAACTATAAAGTAAAGTAAATGTCTCCTTATAAACTACATTTTTTGTAAAAACAGCATCAGATCCTTCTATCAGATGTATTTGATCTATTCGGTCAAGAATTTTGTTTTTGACGTCGCAAGCACGACGTGCTCGAGAAATAGCAACATATAACTGTCCAAGACTAAAAACAGGCTCTGGTAAATAAATACCAACCATATTTAAAGTTTCTCCTTGTAAATAAATTTTACTAAAAGTAAGAATAGAATAATTATTATTTTTGACTAATAACGCCGAAAGGCATTTAAAACTCACCTTTGTAATCTAAATACTGCGCAAACTTGTGAACGAAGCTTCTACGGCAAAATGGCAAATGGCTTCTACGGCAAAAAATGGTTTTGAGTTTCAAAATAAGCGTAAACAACTGAGTAAGTAAGCAAAATTTCATTAAAATGGGTGCAGTGGTAACAAAATTACTTGGTGTTGAAAGTATTTTTTTTTAAATTTCAGTTGTCTAGATCAGTTCCCAAGGATAAAATTTCATGGAAACAACATGGAATAACAAAATGAACTAATATTTCATCCAATTTGAGTACCCTTGATTGAATGGTACCATTGAGAACCTTGGGTCTATCTTAATAGCTTAATTATATCGAGTTACAGACAGACGAACTTTGCGAATTATATAAGTTGATGTATTTGATTTTTTAAAAAAAGTATTTAAATGATACAGATTTTGTTTGCACAAGTTCTAGTAGCATAAATAATGGAGCTGCTTATTAAAAATTCACTTTAAGCTGAAATTTCAGAAAGTTTGTATTAAGAAGATTAAGAAAATAGACATAATCTATTCGGTCGGATATATCAGTAAAAAGTTTGTTTTATTAAACGTTAAGTTTATTAACCAAAGTCTAGTCTTGTGTAGACTAGAAGTTTTCAGTAATACAGTAATACGTAGAAATGATTTGCAACTAAAGTTGACTTGAATTCTTAAATCAGAAAATAATTTTATATAGTAAGTAATCACAGAAGAACTGAATGATCTCAGTTCAAATATTTAGCAGGTAAATTAATTCCAAATTATAGCATGTGCGGAAGCTTAGTTTGAGTTTAGATAAATTGAAAATTGAATAGTAATGTTTTTAAGTCCATATTTTCTTCTTAAATCCTTTCTACTTACTTGCATTATTAATAAATAACAGACGTCATCTTCTTCCAAAAAAATATATTTAAAATATATTTATTGAAACCAGTTTTCGGAAAATTCTCTTCTTTTCTTGATATAACTTGAAAAAGGAAAGAAGAGAATTTCCGAAAATTTGTTTCAATAAATATATTTTAGATATACAGTGATACCTCGGATCACGAACGTCTCGGTCTACGAAATAAATCGGTTTACGAATAAATTTTGCTTCGCTTCACGAACGATGCTTTGGTTCACGAAGATGCACGCACGGAGTTCATGGAGCGCACGTGATTCGCAGCGTACAAAATCTTGCGCACAGCCTTGCCCCCAGCAGCAACTCAGTTCGCCTAGTTCGTGTGATTGCAGTAGAGTCCCAACAACAACTGTTGATATTTTAGTTTTTACTTTATTTACTTAAATTTAGCCATTATTATGGCTCCCAAAAAAAAGCAGTGGAAATTTTTCATGATAATGTAATGACCTATTTTTGCAAAATTCGCCAGTAAAGAAAAAGGCAAATTTCTCTGAATCGTTATCTTATGCAATTACCAACTGCCTCTCCTTCGAAGGAGTAATCTTCCTCCTCCCCCTTTCCAACCTCCTCCATCCCTGTGTGCCAGGTAATTATCAACCACAAAGGTAAATTGTATATGTAGGGTAAAATTAGTTTTATTATGTTAATTAAACTGCTTTCTTCTAATATTACTGTTATTTTTATTTCCTTTCGGTATTATTTTCACAAATGAAGCCATAACATGTTAAAAAATATTTTCTAGGACAAAAAACGTATTATTTGGATTTACATTAATTGCAATGGGAAAAACTGATTCGGATCACGAACTTTTCGGTTCACGAACAGGGTCAAGGAACGGATTATGTTCGTGAACCGAGGTATCACTGTATTTTTGGGGGAAAAGATGATATCTGTTATTTATTAGTAATTTTTTTTATTGGTAAAAGGCAAAACAAAAAAATAGAATTGTATATCATTCAGCCAGAAGACTTAAAAAAGTTAGTTAAAAATTAATGAATCCTGTGATAAGAAAAGTAGATAAATAAGACATTAAGTTCAAAGCTATTCGTTGCTGAATTAAACATATTTTTTCATTGATTCTTAACGCATAGGTTATTAAATATACTCATTTATTTTAATCCGAAATGAATACGATATTGCTAGAGTTAACAATACTCAAAGTGGAGTTCAACGAATTTGCAGGATAATAAAAACAAAACAAAAACACGTATAATTTTAAAAATCGCAACAGATTTTCCAATCAATAAATTCATCAATAACCTTATAAAATTGTTGATACTTCAATTTAATTATTTCCAATAATTTTGATCAATTATTATTTTTTTATTTAGAACCTTATTCGTTTTTGAAGCACTCCTGTGGATCTAAAATTTTAAAAAAAAATTGGTTTTAGTGAGAATTGAAGGACTGGCCACCTGAAAGAAAGTTTTGCAAAAATTGCAAAATTATTGTAAGTTTTTTATCTAAGAATTATTTTTTTATATATACTACAACTACTGTATATAATGAATCTAGATAAGACTGTTTTCTTGATACAAAGGCACTCTTATAATCCAATCAGTCGTAAAATACAATAGAATAGAACTAGCAATCTTATTCTTACTGTTAAATAGCTTATTTCTTGGTAAAGGCCTTCGGATTAGATCAAAGGGGTTTAGGAACACTATCAAGTCTTCGGAGGGATCATTAAATACGTTTTCTCGAATGCCACTGCTTTTAACTTTAACTGCCATCCCAGTAAAAATAAAATAAAACTGATCTCGCATGTTGTTTATCTCATGATAAACAACAATAAAACTGGAAAGGATCTTAGTGGATGCATATTGCATTATTTTGCGGTTGATTTGGAAACTAACGCCTTTAGGAATTTGAAAGACTATTTTATATGTAGACACTGAACTGCAATCTTTCTTTTATACCTTCTAATGCTTAAAACTTGGAGAAATTTCGTAAAACAGGAAACTTTTATTTAAACTACCATGTTACATTGTTATAAGAAGTAACAAAACAGTATTTATATAATAGTAAATCTCACTAGGAATTTACTTTTTCCATTTTAAAGTAGGGTATTAGTTTCTTTTTTAAGATTTTTTACGAATCGCAAGGATTGCATTTTATGAGCTTCAATATCATCAAAATTAATGAATCTCAACCAATTACGAATTAGGATACAGTGTTACGAAACACGTTTGATAATGAAATGCTCTAATAAAACAAATAGAGAAGATCCAAATGTAGGCTACCAATTTTATTTTTTGGATTTCACATAGAAAAAATTATAATAATTAAATTATATTATGAATATAAAATTACACAGGCCAACAAACAGGATAAAAAACATATTTACAATTAAAAAGATGCTAGCTTTCGAATCGTTACGATTCTTTCTCAAGCAGATGATTACAAAATAAAAAAATAAAATGACAGTAATAAAAGAAGTCAGATGTTAAAATAGTGGCTGAGGTCATGTGATTGGAAGGATAGATCGTTTTCCTCCAATGAGATGGTCAAATCCATTAAGCGGTAAGTGGATGAAGCAACACTCCCTGAAGGGGGTGCTGTCTACAGGGGGTGCTGGATGAAGCCACCCTAAATCCAGAAATCATGAAATGCCTCTAGAATATAAGCAAATAATATTAGTAACATATTGAAAAGTACAAATATTCAGAAATAACAAATATACTAAAAATTAATAATTTTTACAAAGAATTCAAGAACTTTTACTGTATACTAAAAATTAATAAAAACAAAGAATTCACGAATTTTTAGTGAACCCATATTTAGAAACATTTTGAACTGAGAGTACATCATTGTAACAACAACTATCAGTTATTATGTGAAAAGATTCTTTACACTTTCCCCAGAAATCATTAATCTCACGGCAGATAACTGTAGGATTATTAAAATCCAATAAATGACCAAAATCTCTAGCATGCAAAAAGGTTAAATAATTTGGATCACCATTTCGAATAGCTGTAGCATGCTGGGAGATACGTTTTTTAACAGGTTGTTTGGTTTCGCCGATGTACCGGCAGGGGGCGTTGACGCATGAAAGTGCGTAAACCACCTCTTTAGGATTATCACAAATGTTTGGCTCAGATCTATTGATGAAATTATCTATTGAAAGTTGTATAGGCGAGGTGACCATGATGTTGTAATCATGCAAAATGCTACAGTTTTTTTATTTTGTAATCACCTGCTTGAGAAAGAATCGTAACGTTTCGAAAGCTAGCATCTTTTTAATTGTAAATATGTTTTTTATCCTGTGTGTTGGCCTGTGTAATTTTATATTCTTAACAATTTCGCAAACGTTAATTTTTATTATTAAATTACATCAGTTTAATTAATATCGAAAATGAGTCTACTTTATAATAAAAGATTGAAATAAACAAAAAAAGAAAAAGAAAATTGCTTCATTTTTTTTTTTTTTTTAAGTTACAGAAATCTGGGTTTTGAAATTGTGGTCCAAATATGGGTTACCCATATTTACTGAAGTTTACTGAAATAGTCGATTTTTTGTTTTTTTAATGTGAAAAAATGCTGAAACAATTAAATTTACTGTTTTTATTAAATAATGTTAATTGTTTACTTCCAAAGTCACAAATATAAACTTTCTTTTCAGCATCTGTGCAATCACTTGGCCCACATAAAAGTTCCAGTGATTCAGACCCAAAGTTCCCTCCGCTTTAGGAATTTCTAGGTCGCTATCATCTTGAGATAGATTGAGTTTTTAAACTTTCTTCGATTTACACATTAAAAAAGTGAACATTCAATAGATTGAAAAATAAATAAAATGGTTTGGTTATACTTATCATTTGGTTTAGCTATACTTATGATTTTTAAAACAATGAAGCAGTGAAACTTTTCTGTGGTCTGACTCCTTTCCAGCTCCACTGCTCTTCAGCCCCACGCCCAACGTTTGATACTCATGGCTATTAATATCTATACTAATTTAATTTAGTTGCTAGAAAAATTCTCAGGAAATTCCATTGTTTTTCCTTAAATATAATCTAAAGTTTTACAAAAGCGCTTGAATTTATTCTATATTTTTTAAAGCTGAAAATATGCTTTAATGATATCTTTTTTTTTTTATGTATTATGTTGTTCATTTTACAGTATTATTTTGTTATTTAGCAATTTCTAAGTTAAATATATATTTTTTTTCATCGTACAGTATTTTTTTTTCTTACTTTTCACCTTTACTGCAAAATGCTTTTCTACAAAAAACTAAGTGTAGAATAAACTCAGGAGAATTCTTTGCACAATATGAAACTGCATACTTTGCAGAATAAACTATAGGAGAAGTCGAAGAATATGAGCACAGTTAATTTTTGATAAAAAAAAATGATGTCATCCTTTGTTACTGCATTCAGTGCTCCGCCATTTCATCCCTCGATGTGCAACGGTAACTTAGCAAGAAACTGTGTTAAATAATGTATATTATAAGTATGTATGTGCAATTAACAAAATAGCTGCAAATAGCTTGTATCACCTCGAGGCTAAGGTAATATGAGCAGTTGCTACTCAAGGCTCAGGATAATATTAGTATCTTCTTTAAAGCTATAAATATCATGGCGTATTAATATTTTAAATTTTTATCTAATTACCAATGATTATATACATTGCATTCAGTTTTTTTTAATGCTCAATTATTTTAAGCGTTATTTAAATATCATCGTTTAGACCACTGCAGTCAACAGACCTTGGGCCTGATAATTTCTCGGTATCTGTAAACAAACAACCAAATAAATTCACTGAAATATCTATACACACGCTGCGTGCGCAGTTTTATTGTACTGATACATGGGATGAATAAATTATATATAGATGTAATTTACATTTTTGTGCTAATTATTCCCCAAAGTGGTGATAAACTTTTTATATAGTCTCTACATATGATATCAGGAAGGCCTATGTACATTAATGTACTTTGTCCGGCCACTTTATTAGGTACACCTATCTAGTAAAGTGTTGGATCTTCTTTAGCCCTCTAAACAGCCTGAATTCGTCGAGGCATGGATTCCATAAGTTGCTGAAAACATTATTGATGTATTGTGTACCATGCAGACATGAGTGTGTCACGCAGTTCCTGAAGATTTGATGGAGGTGTAGGCCTGGAGCGAACAGCTCGTTCCAGCTTATCCCACAAATTTTCAATCGGGCTGAGATCGGGGACTGAGCGGGCCACTGTAGCATGGAAAAGTCATCGTCATGTTCCTCAAACCATCCCATAGTGATGCGGGCTTTGTGCACCGGCGCATTATCCTGCTGGAAGTAGCCATCTGCAAGAAGATAAACTGTTAACATGTATGGTTGCACTCGATCAGCTACGATGTTTAGGTATGCTCTAGCATCCTCACGTGCCTCCAAATGTATCAATGGACCCAAAGCGTGCCAAGAAAACATGCCCCCACCGCGGCTTGAAGAGGTGTTGTGACAGACAGCATTTGTGCGCACAGCAGGGATGCACCTAATAAAGTGGCCGGACAGTGTATGTTGTCAGTAGATAGGTATTTATATATTTTAAGCTATACTGATCAGACTGACCCAAAAATATAATCCTCAATCATGGAAATTAATATATACTTATGGTTACAGTTATTAATGAATACAATTTTTAAATTAATTTATTTATTTTTAATGTAATGTTTTAAAGGTTAGTACTGAGCATTTTGGAATGTTTGTAGTTGATAAAAATGTAAAATGTAATTTTCTTTTACATTAAAACAATGGAAAAAATAGTTGCTCATTTTCCTCTGAATGGCCTTATTTCCCCAGGCGCCATGCTATAAATTAACTGCTGCTGGGTCCATGAATGTTCTCAAAAATGAAAATGTTTTTTTGGAAATGGAAAGCCCTAATGCTAACCTTTCAAATGACTATTGTGTCCTTTTATTAGATTAAAAACTCCTTGTAATTTTAACTCATCAAAATCTCCTTGAAAACTATCAGACTACATTTTTAAAGTGAATTTTTGCAGACTTAACTTAGAATGGCGAGTACACAGTGAGGAATGTGACCAAAGTGATAGGGCCGTGGATCCTCTACTCTACGAAGAAATGCTACCAATTGTTGGACACTGCAAAAATTCTTTGACAAAAATTTCAGCTTACATTAATCAGTATTTCTGTAATGTGTTTGAAGATTGGCAATAAAAACAGCAAAAAAAAAAAACAAAAAAAACAGTGTTTTTACAGAAAGAAGTAATATATTGAAAAAGTAAATTGTCATCAATATAGTGTAAATATAGATTTTTTTCTATATGTGTAAATAAAATTATAAGTTGTTGCTTTTTCTTTTCTTTTCTAGAAATAGGCTTATGTCTACTGGACATGAGTTCTTATAAAGTGGTTTCGTACTTCTCAATGTCTGTGGTGGTCTATGTTGTGGTTCCGAACTTGGGTTCGGCCTTCTTCTACACGTGCCTTCTTATTCGTTCTAAGCCCGACCCATTGCGAAGTCCACAATCTGACGCAGTTCTAACTGGAAGGTAGGAAACCCTCATAAATTATAATTATCTTTTTTTTTAATAATATTTATGTTACTCGTCATCAATATTCGAAAACTTGTAATAGTTAAAAATCATTGTAATATCATAGGGTTGTTATAAGTTTGTCTGACTTTCGTTACTACCTTAAAATTGTATAGGAGAGAAAGAGTTAAACCAAACTTTTGAATGTAATTTTAATCTGCTGTCCCGTCTGTAATCAAGAGAATCAAAACCTATTTATCCGAAGGATCTGAAATTTTACAGATAGGTTTATACTACTGCAAGACAGTGCTTCTCAACCTATTTTGCTTCACGGTGCACTTTTTTATTGCCGATATCCCGCGGCACACCAAATCTTGTTCCCAAATCCCTCACACCAAACATTTTCATTGCTTATATTGCTACCACAGAATCCTTTGGAAAAACACCTATGACTTACTAATTAATATAACAGTCTATTTTAAACATTTAAAGAAATCAGAAATATTTTTAAGTCGATTTGAATGTGATTTAATATTTTATTAATCGCAATTGTTAGAACGAAACAGAATGTAGTTCATATTTATGTTTGTCCAGGTTATTTGACGTCGATCTTGCTATGAGCAGTTGACTAATGTGAAGCTAAATGTTAATTACAGATACACTCTCAAAATTTTCTCGCTCCATACCAAAGGCATCTTCAAGGCAGAAGCTCTGAAATAAGAAAGATATTAATGTACACAGGGTGCACCTGAAATGTGCTGCCAAACTTAAAGGTTGTATTCAATCATGCAAAACAACCAATAAATGTCATATAAACATGGGTCTGGAAATGCTTTATTTCCAAGATATGAACAATGCAACAATAAAGAGGTGTTGGCCGTACAGTCGCTCAGTTTCACAGAAAGTATCTTGGAAATACAGCATTTCCAGACCCATTTTTATATACCATTTATTCGTTTTGCATGATTGAATACAAACTTTAAGTTTGGCAGCACATTTCAGGGTGCACCCTGTATAATGGGTATGGACCTGAGGACTTAAAGCTAAGAGGGATTCATGAACTGGCAAGCTAAATGTATCATTGTCGTTCTTCTTCTTCTTTCGAATTTGGCCAACTAGGGACCACGTAAAATAACCTCATGACTTTCTTCCTTCCTTCATTCTCTTCCTCCAGTATTCTTTCATCCTTTCACTCTGTTGCTTTCGTCTTTCATCTGTCCAGATTCCCCCTGTTTTCCTTTTCTGCTTTGCTTGAAAACCAACAAAATTTTTAACTTTTGATCTGAGCATCCCGCTATTCTCCAATTTTTCCGCTGTTATTCCCATTTCTTCCATGTCGCTCTTTACCTCCTTAAACCAGGTTATATGTGTTTTGGGTTTTTTATCAAAGTAGTTAAAGAGTTGCTTTGACAATCTGTCATCATTCATTCTACTAAGGTGTCCGTAGAATGTTATTCTCCTCTTTCTCATTGTGTCCACAATCCTCTCTATTCTCTCGTATATTTCTCTGTTACTTTTGAGTTTCCATCTTCCTTTTGGACCAAGAATTTTTCGGACTACTTTTCTTTCCTTCTTCTCAAGTTCATTTAGTTGGGTAGCCATATTCATTGTTAGGCATTCTGATGCATACAGGCTCTCGGGTTTAATCACAGTTTCATAATGTTTTAGTTTTGTATTTATGGAGACAGATTTTTTGTTATAGACATTTTTTGTTAATTGGAATGCAAGTTCCATCTTTCTCGTTCTTGCTAAGTTTGCTTCTTTATCTAATACGTTTGATTGGATTATTTCTCCCAGGTATTTAAACTTGGTGACTTTCTTTATCTTTCCATACTTTATTTCTAAGTATTTGGGACCTTCTTTAACATTTGTCATAAATTCTGTTTTCTCAAATGATATTAAGAGGTCAGTTTTTTCTGCTGTTTCTTTTAGATGTTTATCTGTTTTACTGCATCTTCGTAACTTTCTGCAAGGATTGCCAGATCATCCGCAAAAGCCAAACAATCAAATTCTAAACCGTCCTTCTTTCTTCCTATCCTAACTTTCTGTAAACCTTCTATTTCCATTTTTTTTCTCCATTCTCCTATAACTTTTTCGAGTGTGCAATTAAAAAGTAATGGAGATAAACCATTCACCCTGTCTCACTCCTGTCTTTATTTCAAACGGTTCTGAAATTTCTCCCATAAATTTAATTTTTGACCTAGTGTCTATTAGGGTTTGTTTTGTAATCGCTAGCGTTTTATTGTCAGCTCCAAATTCTTCCAATGTATTGAACAACGTTTCCCTATCAATGGAATCATATGCCTTCTTGAAATCCACGAAGGTCACGTGAATTTTTTTGTTTCTTGTTTTTCTGTAGTTGATTATTAGTTTTAGATTCAAGATCTGTTCGGCGCATGATCTGCCTTTTCTGAATCCTGCTCGATACTCTCCTAGTTGTTGATCTAGTTGTTTTTCCAATCTGTTTTGTAGTGTTTTAGATAGTATTTTATATGTTACTGGAAGCAGTGAGATACCTCTGTAATTGTTTGCATCAGTTCGGTCTCCCTTTTTGTGGATCGGATGTATTAGAGAAGTTTTCCACTCTTCGGGTATTTTCTCTGTCTTCCATATGTTCTGTAAAACATTGTGTAGCTTTTGAACCGTATTCATATCTACATGTTCCACATTTCCGCTACCATTGAATCTTCCCCCGGTGCTTTGTTATTTTTCAGATCTTTTATGATTTGTTTGATCTCGGTCACATCTGGGGGATCTGAGTCCTTGAAAATGTGTATTGCGGTAATTTTTTCAAATTTTTCTTTCGGTTCTTCACAGTTCAGGAGCTTTTTGAAATATTGTGCCAGTATATTGCAGTTATCTTTGTTGTTAAGTGCCAGTTTCCCCTCTTCATTTTTAAAGCATAAATTTTGGGGCTGATATCCTTGGAGACTTTGTTTAAATATTCTGTACAATGATCTGGTGTTATTCTTCTTGAAATCCTCCTCAATTTGCTTAAATTGATTCTTTTCAAATATTCTTTTCGTGGTTCTTATTATTTTAGTGTTTGAGATCTTTGGATTTTAAAGTTGACATAGTCTTCATTTTTCTTGGTGATATTATTGTCGTTATTAATAATAAGGACTTATAATACTGTCTCGTTAAATAATTTTTCATTTTATGGAAAACATTTGAGAATAGAGGCCGATACGATCACCATATCTCGTAGTCTGTTCTAAGAACATATGAATCAGTGACTGGATCTTCTTGAATCTCACTATACAAATTTATGGACAAGAATTCTCTGTTTTTTCCTTTTGTCAACTTTTTTTTTTTAATTTCAACAAATTTAAAATGGCGGCGACTAAAGCTTTAGTAGTGTAAAGCGAGGAGTTAACAAAAAACATGTGACTGGTTAATTAAGATAACAGAACTCTTCGGCTTCAGCAAAACCTCTGCGAATCCATTTCGAATTTTGCAAAAACATTAAACTCTTAGTTAGTATAGGATTTTATTAATAACCAGAATCAGCAACAGAATTAGGATAAGTAAGGTATTCTAATAAAATCGATCTAGTTGCGATGCGATATCTTTTCAAATTACATGTAGGTATTTTGAATGCTCACTATAGCAGACTTGGATAAAGGTAATGATTCAGAGGATATACTAAGATACTAGTGTATTAGATACCACCTTTCTTCACGTAGTCGAATTGAATTGTAAGATTATTAATAACTAATCTGCATAATCCTTTTCGTTGAAAATATTCATTCTTCTTTCGTTAAGAAATTTGAATACGAAATAGAAAAGCAATTTCTGCATTCAATATTAGAAATTACAATATTTTGTTTCTTTGGAATTGTCATCCGTCATTGTTTACTTGATGTTGAAGTATGTTAGCTTTGAAGCATTTAGAAAATATGTTATAACAAATTTTTCATATAAAATAGCAAACAATGTACAAGTAAACAATTGTACGAGCTCTCTTTAAAGCAAACAGCATTTAAAACAAGCCAAACAAGCCTTCGGGTGGTTCAAGTTTGCTTATATTTAATTCATTGTTTAAATATAAAAGTATTGAATTATCAATATTTATAGCATTTCATATTATCAGCAATTGCAGCACAGTAATTTATTTCAGAGGTTGGGAGCATAGCTTATAAGATTTAAGAAATCCTATGAAGATCTGCATTTGAATTTTTTTTGTATTTGAAATGATATGAAAACAAGACATTTATTATCCTACATAAAGAGAAAACCAATCATAATACATGATAATTCGTGTTAAATATGTTGAAGATTATTCATTCGGGAATTTACCTCACAACCATTATCTATTTGTTTGTCGTGCATCAAATTACTTATACAATGACTGGCTAAAATCGGGGTGGTCTAGAAAATGCGCGCGCGAGTCTGTTTGCGACTTTATGCTATCTTACCCACCCCTATTTATATGGAATAATCGTCATTTTTAACTCAAACCTTGTTATTACACTGAATTCCTAATAATGATTTAAAAAAAAAAGAGATGCAACTAGCTCCTATCAATATTACATAAAATACAGAAAAATCACTATTTATATGGAATAATCGTCATTGTTAGCTCAAACCTTGTTAATAGACTGAATTCAATGACTTTTGAATAATTTTCTTCATTCACGTATCAGAATCCGTTGCGAAGCATTGTGATTGGTTTACTAATCGCTATCGCTTTCTTGGAGCCCGACCAGCTAGAGACACAAACTCTACGGCTCTGAACTATTCTTGGTAAGACCTTTTCAACGACACCCTAATCAAGTCTCTAGTCCTCGTGGTTGCCGAGTTAATACTTGTCCGCAGTCAGACAGATTAACCGGGGATATAAGGCTTCATGGTATCAGAAGCCTAAAAGCAGCATCGTCTTAATGCATGGGCACAACGGCCCAAGGGCTTCACGATTCTAGGGGCCCTATGGTGAATTTATTACCATCTGATTAATGCTGATTATCAGTTGAAATTAACATACAAAATAATTGAAAAAAAAAAAAGAGACCAAAGTTAAGTCATGGAAAACAGCCTTTGAGATATTATTATTATTATTATTATTATTCGAGATGCTATTCAATGAATGCTCTTACGTAGGTCCTTAAAATTTTACAAATTGTTAATGTTCCAACTTAAAGTAGCAGTACATTCTGTAAAAAAAAAAATAGAAATATTTATGATCCCAATAGAGATCCAGTGCTTTGCCCACGGCCTGTAATTAAGATGGCCCTGCTTAGAAGCCTATCTTCATTAAACTTTGAAAAAGACTTCGTAATAATTCAAAGATAAATTCACGTAAGTCAAAAAGATTTATGACGATTATGTTGTTTCATCTTCAAAAAAGACAGAAAAGTTATACTTTAATACAAATTATACTAATTTGTTGCTGTTCGCCACAACAAGGAGAGAATATCCTATTGATCAGAAGCAGGGTATATGTATAATATTTCTAAGAGAACTAGACAGTTGCCTGTTGCTTCGCTCCGGAATTCTCGCATAAGAAAAACATTTTTCTTTAAAAACTTAAAACATAAAACAAAAAATAACTTTTAAATTCTAAAAAAAAAATACATGCAATAGAATATTGAAATTCATTTTAAGTAAGTATTAAGTCCTATGACTGTTGATTGTATCAGTTCTTTCTTTTTCATTAACAAAAAGGAAAATAATTATCAGAATATCACTTAATGTGTGTGGTCGGTTCGCACCGAAGTGCGAGCTTCGTTGCCGAAGCATCCGTGCTCCAGGGAGCGCTAGTGTTCCCAAGACGGCGAACCCCTAGCAGACTCCCTAGAATTACAAGGGAAAGATACTGGGGTGGTTTCCCGTGGCCTTCCCCAGGACGCCATTAAGGAATGACGTCAGACCGAAGAGAAAGTGAAGAAGAGGCTACAACACAGGAAAGGAAATTTTTGAAACATCCATGCTCGCTACCGGGATTTGAACCCGGGCGCTGGCACATTGATCTCACGACAGACCGACGCCTGAGACCGCTCGACCACACCAGCGCGGCTATCACTTAATGTAGGATGATTAAATGTTTTCCCCTTTATTTTTTTTAAATTTTAATTTCCTTTATTAATTTTAACGCAGATAAATAATTAAGTTAAAGTTAAAGTTGCGATCAGGCCCAGAGGACCGCGCAATGCTGCTGGAGGGTAGGCTCCAGTGTTCAGAACCTACGGGACAAAGTTGAGGACGGGGGGTCGGCCCGTCGCTCGCCCGCCTTTAACTTCCGGGAAAGAAACCCGGTACCCATTCTATAGAGGGCTGGGTAGACCCTAGGGCCCGTTTGGAGGAGAAAGAAGCGTGGAAAAATTCCCGTCCTCCGCCGAGGCCGGGAATCGAACTCGTCACCTCCAACCCGCAGCCAAGCGCCCTTACCCACTCGGCTACCGGGCCCACTACAGATAAATAATATTAAAATTATTTTTCCTTCAGGACAGAATTTTATTACCTATAAAATTTGACAAATAAATTTATAGTCACTATAGAATTTAGAGCCAAAGATTTTTTGAACAAAAAAGTTTTAGACTAGAATTTAAGTCAAAACTTGCAACTCCGTTCCAATTCTAGGCAAATTAACTCTCAAACCAAGGGAGTTTAAATTTTTTATTTGTTGTTCCTATTGACATTGGTGTGCATTCGACCTGAAGGTACGATGCTAAAAGAAAAACCTGGAAAAATTGGTTGTCGTTAAAAATGCAGTAAAAAATCTAGAAAAGTCTAGAAATCTAAATTTGTAATGGTAGATAAGTGTTATCAAATATGATTTCCTAGTTGCTTTGATAGAAATCAGACCCATAAGGTTCAATACAATCAGTTATGCTCTGAACTACTGAATATACTCGTACATGTATAAATTCAGGCATGTAGATGTTTAAAACAATAAATATATTTAGACAGAGATTTAATAAATTCTCTTTCAAATGCGTTAAATCATTTATCATTTAAAGATGTTCAATACAGTTATCAAGGCAGAGGATGCGATAGATTTAAGCTCGGATCTCTTTTCTTGGGTTAAGACTGGCCTCCCAACTCGTCCCATTGTCCAAAACTGCTGGGCCTTCATCTCCATGGCTTTTATTATCTATCAGTGCCAGTTAAACCTAATTTTATTTTAATATACTAAGAATGTACTAGAAGATTAGCTGGGAATTTTCCATGCACCTTATTTAACTAAGTAATTTTTATTATTACTCTCTGTTGAAACAAATCTATTTTGATGAACTGTCGGAAGTAAAACTAGATGAACGTTTCAACTTTTGTGGTAAATCATTTATCTCCCTGATGCTGCGTCTGGAAGTGAATCGACGTTTTAGCAAAACTGAATCAATTCTTCAAATTCTACTGCGAATTCGCAGTTTGGCAAAAAAAACAAAAACAAAAAAAAACCCCAAAGGAATCAGCAAAAAAAGAATGAAGAGTTTCAAATTTGTCTGCGATATTATTCATATTTCTTATGAATTTTAAACCTTGTAGCGATAGAAGCTATTAAAGGACTGTGGGGAATGTAGATAAGTTCTCTTCAGGCACATTCCTTTGCTATTTGGAGGATATCGCTTCATTACTTTAATGATTCTACATCTAAATGTGTAAAACCGAAGGCTACAGTTGCTCAATTATTTTCTATTTCGATATTTTGGAACTGTTCAGAAAAAGAGTATTTTAATCATCGAAGACAACTCAGAGACAAAAGGCGCCCTTAATCGTCGCATTTTTTTTCGATTTAGTTGAAATCAATAAAATAAAATACGATTAAATCTTGTTTAGAAACAATGTTTCTTTTAAACTTCTTAAAACAAAGGAGAGCCTCATCTAATAGATTTCTTTGACAGTTTGCATAAATTAAGGGGAATTTTTTTAAAGAATTATGTAAGCTTGAAACGATTCTGTAATAAAAAAACAGTCTCATTACGGATGTATTTCGAAAGAATAAGATACATGACGTTAACCTACGATGAAATGTATAACCCCATTTTTAGCGGCTCCTTGATTACAGCTTGCCAGTAAAAACATAGGGGATCGCTCTTGCTTTTATGCTTGCTGGATGTCACACTCTGTAGTGGCCAAACGGTTAGAGATATTGTCACGTTCTCTGGTAATTTAATAATAAATTACAATGAAAATCGGCGCTTTTTTCTTTAAACTTATAAAGGGAAATATGAATATTGCAATATCAAGCCTCAAATCACATTGAATAGAGTGTAGAACAATACGCTCTTCGATAAGCCGGGCCCACAGAGTTTTATCTTAAGCGCAGATAAGTTAATAAAAGGGAACAAAAATAATAAATTTTAGATAATAAAACAAACAAGTAGACAATAGTTTGCAAGATATATACAAAATTTCTTAAA
This sequence comes from Thereuonema tuberculata, assembly GCA_023159025.1. NCBI lineage: Eukaryota > Metazoa > Arthropoda > Chilopoda > Scutigeromorpha > Scutigeridae > Thereuonema > Thereuonema tuberculata. The sequence goes on from JAFIDM010001028.1 coordinate 62,699,591, forward strand.
GCTTAAGCATAATATATTCGTACAAGATAATAGGAGATATACTGAAAGTTAAAACAAATCCTTAAAAAAACACACTGTCCGTGAGAATTCAAAGTTACTTCATTTAGAAGCATACATTGGCTTCCCCGAATACAGTTAATATATGGGAAAATGTACTTACAGTTTTTCAGTTCAATTCCCACAGCAGTCTTAGGGTATCTGAAATTGCACAGGGTAATATAAGGCGGACTTACGGACACAATTCACTACAACACTTTATCACCCTTCTTTTTCCCACTAATGATTTAACTCCAACATGTCTTTATGCCTCTATGTATCCGGCAAAACGTGTGGTTGTCCTTATGCGAACTGGTTGAATCGTTGAGTAACTGAAGTTAAAGATAGCCGTAGGGCAAGCTTCTCGACCAGGCATCGAGCTCCTTGTCCCGGTCCATCAAACGGTATTCATTACAATCCTCCGGCGATGGTCGCCGAGTTATTCGAATCCTCGTCCTTTCACTAGTTTTTCTTGAAGTACATCAGCGCTTTCCACTTCATGATTTTCGTAATCTGCCCACATCCCTGGATTGTTTGTCGAGGTCTCGCAGGGTTGGGAGACGATTTTGAAGTGTGGAAAATCCCCCATCTCTCTCAACAGAAACCCAGCTGATGACGTAGAATCCGGAGAAGGTTAAGGGTGTCTCCCTTGTTTTCTAAGAACAATCGCTGCCCTGTTGGTCTGAAAACATAAGTCGCTCGTCTCCCATTGTTCAGAAGAGCTGACTTTTGACCCGCTGTCTAGAAGTAAACTGGAGGGGTCAACGAGGTGTCGCAGATTGTTTAACTTGCGATGCGACAAGTGATTGGCAGATTGGAACTGTGGGAACTTAATTAAAATGAATTCTCACGAAAACTTAAAAATTTAAAAGAGCATAAAAATAAGAAAGGTAGTGAATTCCAGTGAAAAAGGTAAGATGACAAGCATGGCTTAACATAGAAGTAAAAAATAATAAAGGAAAATGCTTGGTATCTTTCACAGAGGTTGATTGAAATTTACAAAATAAAGTAAGGGAATGAGCATATAAATAAAACCCAAATAATGGATAAGAGTGTCACGGTCAAATTATACAGACAATCAAAATAAACCGTGACAATATTAGAATGAAACCTTCACCAATGTGTTCAGTATCAAAAAGTAGGTGACCATGTCAACAAAATCAGACCTCTATGACCACACCCTGACCGGAAGTTGGAGGGTCAAAAGTGGTCGCTTCCGATAAAATTTTGTTTATGAAATTGTGCATGCTAAGGGGCCGCTTTGTTTTTGAAACTGTCTAAAAGCATTAATTATCTTGTTACGTTACGAATTTCCTGCATTATATGGTACAATAATCATGCGAATACAATAGAACAAAAATCCGATGGAAAGATACTGTAACGATCAGAGTTGAAACTTTATTAGCAAGTGTACATGCAATGCCCGAATGAGATACCATACAGTTTGAGGATGATTAATTGTGGTAAGCAATTTCCGTGGACGTCTAATAGAGACTGGTAATACAAAGATTAGTCTAATTACAGCATCGGATTCAAAACAATCCTAAACAGATTAAAAACAATCGTATTCGAGTAACATCGAACTTCAACATTGGAAAGTACTGTACTTCGCAGTTATTAAGCATTGATAGTCTAATTTTCTTTCGTCACTAGACTGGACCTGGGGTTTACCAACCATGTGTAAAACGGGGTTAAGGTGGGCGAGGTGTCGGTTTCACTACTAGTCGTAGTAGTTAGTCCCGTTGATCTCTGAACGCCAGGAGCCTTATTTCGTACGACTGCTTGCACCCGATAAGGTCTAATACGGAATTATCAAAACAACAAAATCACTAAAACGTTACAGCTTTGAAAGGTAATTATCTAAATAACATACAATAACAATTTGTATATATATAAATTTAAAATCGATATTCAATTGTTTGAAGTATAATATTAATTTTGAAAAAAAGTTTAACACGTGAGGTATTTTTTGATTGAGTAAAAGTTCTGCCAACAAACATGACTAAGAAAAAATAAATAAAATAAAACAAGGTAATTAATGCTTTTAGACAGTGTCAAAAGCAAAGCGGTGTCAATATGCACAATTTTATAAACAATATATATATATATCATTCGTTAGAACTTTCAAATACCAACATTTTCTCAATATAATGTTCTCTTCCAACTTTTATACTTTTCGTTTAAATTGAGAAAAAGTCAAAATTTGACCCTTTAAAAGGCGCCATCTTGGAAACCAAAAACTTTTTACGAAAGGTTTTTATTGCATTTTGTTTGTCTTAAAAAGATCTTCATTTCATTTTATCCATTTACATGACCAATCTAGCTCTTTATAGTTTGATCACAAAATTGGAAAAACGTAAAGTCTTATAACAGAGAGAATACCGTTTTTTGTTTTAAGATTTTATCGGAAGCGACCAATTTTCACAATTGCACTTGCCAGTCAGGGAGTGGTCCTAGAGGTCTGATTTTTTGGACTACGTTTTGATGCTGAACATAATGGTGAAGATTTCATTCTAATATCTCTAATCGTTTGGCCAATAAAGTGTTTTACATCCAGCAAAAATGTCACAAAAAGAGACAAAATCAAAAGCTGTTCTGTAGGTTTTACAGGCAAGCTGTAACCTAGGGGCCGCTAAAACTATATTAAAAAAAAATCACAATCGATTTCGTTTGGACCTAGCCAAACATAATCTGGTGAAGAATATAAAACAAGATCAAGTCTTTATAGGCGAAGACACAGTTCCAAACCAATGAACATTCAGATGTAAATGAACTTTATCAATATTTGCAATAGGGAGGTAGGATGTAATCACATATAAACGTTCATTGGTTTGGAACGGTGTCTTCGCCTATAAAAGACTGGATCTTGTATTATATTCTTCACCAGATTCTTTTTGGCTAAGTCCAAACAAAATCGATTGTGATTTTTTTTAATATGTTTTTTCTTTTTTTTTACTTAGCCATATGTTTTGGCAGAACTTTTACTCAATTATAATATTAATTTTATTGCTAATTCCTGTAATTAATATTTAAGTATGTAAATTCAAAACATCTGGAGAAAAGAATAATGGATTTATTTCGAAAGTTTACGAAATTAAACGATGTGAAGCGGAATGAAGAATAAAAATTTGTTCTTTTACGTGCATGATTGACTTCTACAAAGAAGCTTTTATATAGAATTGTTTCTCTACGCATACGATTTGCAGAAATATATTTTAATTTAAAACAAGGTAATTAATGCTTTTAGACAGTGTCAAAAGCAAAGGAGACCCATAATATGCACAATTGCATAAACAAAATAATTAAAAGCAAGAGCATATAAATGCAAGACATTCCTTTATGTTTTACAGGCAAGCTGTAACCTAAGGGCCGCTAATACAATGCTTAGTGCATCATTTGGATATGTTAAAGAATTTATGAAACAATACTTTTGTAAATAGTAACAATGACGTCCTATTGGCCATTGTTAGTATTGTTATGTATGAAGCATCTATTACTGTGTTAATTGTTATTATTATTAATAACACTGCTATGGAAAACGTTACTTTTGGGGGGGTCAGGGAGTGGTCCGAGAGGTCTGATTTCTTTTTACGTGGTCACCTACTTTTTGATGCGGAACACAATGGTGAAGGTTTCATTGTAATATCTCTAACCGTTTGGCCGCTATAGAGTGTGACCTACAGTGTGACATCCAGACACACAAAAACAAAAGCGATTTCCTATATTAACTGTAACATGGGACAGCTAAAAATCTTTGAAATTAAGCGCAAAATATATTCACATAAGAAATTAAGCGGAGATTTTCACTAAAACTCAAAGAAAGATAAATTATTTATTTAAGTGCATAAGAAAATAGTTTATAGAGAAGCAAAATAACTTCAAAGATATTCATAGTAACTTACATTAATTAAGGATTGAAAAGAAAGTTTCACTTCCACCTAAATATAGTAAAATAATGAACTGTTAACTTTCACAACTCGGGTGGTTAATTAAAGATCTTGTGCACCTAATTAGCAAACGTGCAAATTGCATTGCTTCAAGCAGGAAAAGGATTTCACTTCATTAAAAGCAGATTGTTTACCACCGGGTGACCGAGGAATAGCAACGAGTTTGAAAAATTCTATTCACCGACCTAATGGAAAAGCGGATGTTAAAATCGAGTAAATAATTTATTTAAAAAGTTGTATTCAATTAATTAATGTAAATAAAATATAAGTAATACAAGACCAAATAAATGGTATTAAAAGTTAAGCAAGATACTACAACAACTTTAATAATCGTTTTTGGTGGTTTTACGAATGGCAAATATTCGGAATATCGGAAGGGAACATTTTTACATTTCAAAACTATATTAATTTGACAAAATACAATTTATAAAACATTGACAATTAAAAACCGGAACTTCAATGAATGAAATGAAGAGAAGAATGAGTAAAAAAATATAGTAGTAAAATAAAAGGAACCCAAGGCTAAAGAATGGCGTGAAATCAATAACCAGAAGGAATATGGAAATACAAGAAGTAGTGAAAATCGAAGAGAGAGAGAGAGAGACCAAGGGATAAGCAGACGAGAAGAATAGGCAAAGTTATGGAAAAGAAAGAGATAGAAGAAAACTAATGAATGCGAATGTTGAATGTAACATTATCTTGATGGAAATAAAGCACACACATTATAATGTTTGTGTGAATAAACAATGTCACCTTTTAATTTTAATCTTTTGCCTTAAATTGAACTTTTAGAAAATGGTTTTTGATTTTAATTCGGTAATGGGGAAATATTCTGTTGCTGCATTGTTCAAATTCTGTTCTGTTCAAATGCTGCATTGCATTTTGTTGTTAAGTAAATTGATTTCATCATATAGTTGAAATTACTATGCATTACATTTCCAAAGTCATTCTCTTTCAATAGATAATTGGCTGTGTTTTAATAAGAATCTTTTTATAAATTGGTTTCTTTTTGATATAAAAAGGGATCACTGTTGACAGCACACGGCATTTCAATAGAATTAAAGAAAAGGTTTGCTAAATGTTTTGTATGGAGTGTGATGTTATACGGTAGTGAATCATGGACTATTAAAAAAAAGGAAGAAAGATTTCTAGAAAGTTTTGAAATGTGGCTCTGGAGAAGAATGTTAAAAGTGAAATGGTCGGATAGATTAAGGAATGAGGACGTTTTAACAAGAATAGGTGAAAAAAGGAAATTGTTAGAAACCTTACGCAAGAGAAAAACATCTTGGTTAGGACATGTGCTACGAAGAAATTGCCTACAACAAAGAATAATAGAAGGAAAAGTAGAAGGAAAGAGAGGAAGAGGAAGAAGAAGGATTGGAATGCTGGATGATGTTAAAAGGGGAAGAAAGTATGAACAATTGAAGAAAGATGCACAGGATAGAAGAAAATGGAGAACGTCCAATTGAAACCTGTCGTAAAGACAGTTTACACCAGAGAGAGAGAGAGAGACCTCTGGGTTCGGAAAAGCTATCTTGAAGGTATTCCTGTGTATAATGGTACTATAGTCAACAGCATAAAGGGTTATTGAAATTTTAGTCCATATTTCCTAAAAATGGGAGACTCATTAAATTAGCTGGTGTATGTATGTGTCTCCCCTAACAGCGTTTGAACCGCTGAACGGGATCTTCTTGAAACGTAGCGTATCTATTTAAGGATAAAGAGACAATCTGACTGCTGCATTTGAAACTTTTTTCGTAAGGGTCCTGTCGAAAAATTAATATCTGAAGATGACAAAATTGCTACAAAAAAAGCACTAAGTGAAAACAGTGAATTTATATTATGATTAAAAAGATTATACATATTAAAATCATTTTAAAAAGTTTAAAATGCAACATGTTTCATCCCGTACGTGGATGTCTTCGGCGATTGTGTAATCTTTGTAATCACTACAACTTCAGCAACACACGTAAAAGATTTTATTACAAATACACATTACTTCTTTGCGGCATCTATTTGCATTGATAATTTATGCCTGCATTCATAAGAGTAATATTAATTTGATTTAAACAATTAATTAGAGAGGACAATAAAATAAAATTTGTAATCTGTAATAAGTACTGTTTTACATTTACAAATACAGTAAACTCCCGATTATCCGTGGGCGGTTTATCCGCTTTGCGGATTTTCCGTGGACCTCTCCTGTTTCCATTTTTTTTTATTGAACAATAAATTACGGAATTAAAACAAAAAAATTTAAATCTAGAATAAGGTAAACAATAAAATAGGGTAACAAAGTAAGTTAAGACAATTATAGTCAAACAAGAACCAAAAAAAAAAATCCTAGAAATATTTGATAGCTCGGTTAAAGCGAAAACTCGGATAATCGGGGCTCGGATAATCGGGGTTTTACTGTATTTAATTCATTGTCTATATATAAAAAGTATTGAATTATCAATGTTTATAGCATTTCATATTAGGGGACGTCCATTATTTACGTGAGGTGTTTTTTAAAAAATTTGGCCCCCCCCTCCCCCTTGGTGAGATTTCAAAAATTTTAACAACCAAAAAAAAAAAACAAAAACGGAAATCTTGCTTTAACAACCAAAAAAAAAAAAACGGAAATCTTGCTATGATATATATTTTCTCTGAATGAAAAAGTTTACGTGAGATTTTCGTTGACCCCCCTCCCCCTTTTGACCTCACATAATTAATGGACGTCCCCTTATCAGCCATTGCATGCAGCACTGTAATTCATTTTGAGAGGTTGGGAGCTTAGCTTATAAGATCTAAGAAATCCTATGAAGATCTAAATTTGAATTTTTTAGGTTTTTGAAATTTTTTTGATTGAATAGATTTTTTATGTAAATTAATGATCTGTATTTAAAATAGTTATTGTTAATGCAAGAGTTAATTTTTTTAAAAAAATAATTTAATTTCACACAATTTTAAAAAAAAACAATTTTGATTTTTTGTAAATTGACTGTAGCACTAATAATAAATATTTTAAATACAAACCAATATTTTACGTATTTTTTATCATTTCAAAAAATAGTTTCTTGGTATTGAATAATTTTTATTGAATGATTTTAATTAAGTGATTTTTTTTAATGTTTTCCATGCATTATGCAGTATGTTTTATTTTAAAATAAAACTATTACGTTCAACATCCTTTTCAAGTATCTTAAGTTCTAAAGGTCCTTCTGGAAGGACTTCTTATTTTAAATGGTTAAAAAATTTTGTTTTAAAAAATTACATATATTTTCATGGCATTGAAGTTGTAATAATACAAATTTTAGGGAGGCCCCAAACAATTTTGAAATTGTTTGATGTTGGGATCCAGAACGATATAAATAAGATTTCCTTATTTCTAACATCTAATAGAAAAGTAACTTCAAGTTCTCTCAAAAACTTCTTGTTCTAAACTCACCGTATAAACGGTATTTAATAGAAAACATCAACTTTTTTTCCTATGTAAATCCTTTTAATTTGAATTAATTTTGCGTCCCAGTAACATAGTTTCTATAGTCTTAGATTTATGCGTCAAGATATTGAAATAAGGGATGAATATATATATATTGTAACGGGACGAAGGGGGTAAGGTGCTTATTCGGGTGTTGTTGGGCGCCAACCGATAGTTCGGTGGAGTTCCCTCTATTCCCTCCACAATCGTTACACCCCGATTTAAACTAGCATCAGCAATCTCGTGGGCGCAGGGAACCACACTTCACGTTCCGCACGAATGAGCGAAAACACACTCACGGCACAAATAAACTTAACAATTTTTATTTAACAATGAAATGAACACTTGACTTGATTTGAAATAATAACGTGTCAGTGAAGCTAAGGCTTATAGCTCCGACGGAACTGAATTGGGAATTACCAAATAATTGAGTCAATAATTGAACTTATTTCACCTATTTGGTGATAATTCTCATGCGTCGCACCACACTAATATTTCCGAAGCACTAATTTAAGTAACTTACGAAATTACTTAGCGCTAATTTGAATTCACAAAATTAAAGGGTTAACTCACAATCTCGGAAATCCTACACGGGTATACACGTGTATTTAAAACTCACACAGATAATTTACGAGAATTTCCCTTTCGTAATTCACTTTAAGTTTACTTGTGAGGAATTCCTTTCACAAGGTAAACCATGCGACTTTAAACAGGCTATTCAAGTTGCCTAACTATCTACAGCCGCGCTGGTGTGGTCGAGCGGTCTCAGGCGTCGGTCTGTCGTGAGATCAATGTGCCAGCGCCCGGGTTCAAATCCCGGTTCCATGGATGTTTCAAAAATTTCCTTTCCTGTGTTGTAGCCTCTTCTTCACTTTCTCTTCGGTCTGACGTCATTCCTTAATGGCGTCCTGGGGAAGGCCACGGGAAACCACCCCAGTATCTTTCCCTTGTAATTCTAGGGAGTCTGCTAGGGGTTCGCCGTCTTGGGAACACTAGCGCTCCCTGGAGCACGGAGGCTTCGGCAACGAAGCTCGCACTTCGGTGCGAACCGACCACACACACAACTATCTACAATCACTGAGTTTAACACGCCCTATGCTAACCAATATGGGCCGAGTATTAATATTCCTTCGGTCACCGGAGTCGCAATAGGTTGCGGCTGCAAACTGTAGTATCCCGCAAGAGCGTGGTAGCGACCAGCAAGAGAGCTCGTATCTAACAATAAGAGCTAGCTGCCGGACAGCGAGAGTGCTGACCGAAAGCGCTGGTCGCTGAACAGTAGGAGCGGGTTGCTGACAGTCAGAGACCGATTCCTTGAGAACACGTTATTTTATAAACTTAACTGGCCCGCCGCTATGACGTGACCAGACCAATATCCTATCCTAAAACTTAAACGCTTATCTAACCTTTATAAGGGAGATTACGTCACCATTACATCACCTGAGGTGATAAGATCGATATCCAATGATATTCAATTCACAAAGTAATTCCAAATATGGAATGTAGACTCATGGAATTTTCCAAGAATTCTCCCAACTAAATAAGTTGACTCAATTAATTTACAGCAAAAAGAAAATTAATTCTTATCTTTTAAATAAATCCTTAAATAATCTACTCCAAACTAAACTAAGCTTAAATTCCTAATTAATTTAGACTTAATCTAAATTCCTAATTTCTATTATATTAAAATCTAACATTTTAAAAATAAAGGTTTTCTTTCCTAAATTCCTAAAATCTGACTCAAATTACATTAAAGTCTAACATAAATAAAATCACCGACATGATTAAAAACTATCGCTAACGAATATCTTTTCGCCATTAGCTTTGACCAAAACAATGAATCGAAAATTATTTTAAGTTTATATTTTTTTGTTTTTTTTGACATTTGTAACCGACATAATATAATTAAAATTCGTATATTTCGCTTACAATAACTGACATATGTGAGTGTTGTCACTATATATATATATATATATATATATATATATACATTTACTTCATTAAATTTCGCATACAAAAATTCACAGATTGTATTAATTATAAACCTCTAAGAAGTTTTTTATTTAGCAATTATTCTATTTGATATTCTGTAAATTATTCAAATGCCTCTAGGCATTTTTATATCATTTTTTGCATTTTAGGCCTCAGGCCTCTAAAAGCAACAACTCCTTGCCAACAATTGCAAAACCAAAATTATTTACATACATGAAGTAAAGATGAATACAATATGAGCATTCTTACTTTAACTATCAAAAAAATTCGAACATTGAATTATAAGTGATGAAAATACATGACATCTTCCACAGGAATCAATCAATCAATAATCCTCCAAATACTATAAAGCGAGCTATTTCTTGTAAATTTTATCTTGAAAACGGGCCTAAAGATTTTGATGAAATGGGGTGAATCTACCGGTTTTCGGGTGCGAGAAAGCGATTTTATCTAGGTCTCGACTTCGGGAAAACTCATTAGAGAGTAAATGATTGACCTGGAACCTGGGTGTCCGGTTACAGTCTACAGTGTTCTTACTTTATTTTCGTTTTATTTTATTCTTAATAAATTCGTGTTCTGTTTTTACGTTTTTTACGTTTTTACGTGTAATAAAAATAATAACTTTACTTAATAATAATTTCTAAAACTTTTACCTTTCAACTTCGCATTTATTCACTGTGGAGCTGTCCATTTCCCCGAAAGCGGGGTTAAATGATCAGGAACATTGTCTATAGTGTATTTTTACTTTATTTTCGTTATATTTTACCGAGCAAAACATGATCTCCCAAGTACTAATTTAATAATACGAAGACTCTTAAATTAAGAGAGAGAAAACACATTTTTCTTTGCTTTATTCGGCAAAACTAATCCAATTCCTTCATTTCCTTTCTATTTCATTTATACTGACTAATATTTACTTCTAGCTTTATTGCGATTTCTCAATAATTAAAATCAAAACTCAATTAAATAGAAAAATATAAATTTGACTACGATTTAGATCTATAAATGTTGAAATGTACTTACTCGTATTTCAAGTAATCTGATAGATTATACTAAACTAATCAGTTGTTTTCTTAATTTATTAATCCTGCCTTTGTGAATAGAGTAAATCACAGTCTAAGTATGTCAATATTCTGAAATTAACAAGGACGAAGGAAAGTATTATTTATCTCTGAATCAATTCATTCTCCCTCTATCTTCTATCTTTAAAATGTGCATACATTTCTGAGCAGTTAAATTAAATCCTTAAATTAAATCCTTACACAACACGGTTCAGAAAACTGTTGCTAAGTGCAAGAAAGACAGAAACGCTGTTTAGATTTTAATACACTGAAAGCTCTCATGTAACAAGCAAGGGAACCTTAGTGGTAGAACCTATTGAATTCGTAATAAACTCTCTCATTAGTCATTATCCCTCCAATGCTTTGTAGATGATTAAGCATTAGTAAAGGAAATAATTGAAGTTATTAAAACTATATAATTGTAGCGAAATTGAATGGCAGAGCGGATAGCGAATTCAGTTATTAAATTCCAAATGAAACTTAATACCATTGTATAGCAATACAGTTTTGATATTAGGTTTCCTACTGTGTCAGTCATGCAATAACGAGTTTTAATGACTGAATCTACAGAGTTTCTTGTTTGTTTGCCTTTGTTAGTACGCTCTAAAATAGCTGACATTTTATCAAATTTGTTACGCAGTTGATTAATAGTCGAACTTAAAATATATACACAAGTTTTAGCTTCCACCGCTCTCAGCTTTCAGAAATGACTCCAAAAATCACTCTTAAAACTACTGGACGGATTTCTTTGAAGCAGGGTACTTGTTTAGAACCAAATTTGAATACAAGTACGAGCTTTTTTGGTCTCCACTCTCCCCTCAAAGCTTAGGATTGATCTCCCATTGCAGCATACTCATTCAAATCGTATTCTAAGCGTATTCTTAGATGGTTGAGCATGCAAAATTTTACTATTCCACTTGAGTGTTTATCCGCTTGTCTGTTTGTCTGTCTGTGCGCGCATTGCTGTAAAACAATTGGATGGATTTGCAGAAAATTTGATACATAGTTTACCTTTATTATTAAAATTTTACTTTTATTTTGCTGTTTATTGCTTATTTGGTTACATGATGCCATAACAAAAAGAGATTTCATATATCAAAGACGACCATTGATTTTTTTTAACAAAAAGTTTTTAACATCTTTAACAAAAAAAATGTTGACAATTGTCCTTATAGTCGTAAGAAACGCAACGAAGTTATTAAAACTGTATAATTGTATCAAAAATTGAATAGCAGAGCGGATAGCGAATTCAGTTAAAAAATATTAAAATGCTCTTTATCGTTTAGATAATTTCACAGGCCTGCATTTTTTCGGTTGCATCATGTTTTTCAAGTTTTGATGATGGATGCCTATGTATATTTGTGCGCTGAATCCAAAAATGACCTTAGTTTCTGTCCATAACATCAGATTTTTTTTGCAAATCGCAATTTGTCAAAATTTGTTATACTGTATATCGAAAAAAAAATCACAAATATAAGACGTACTGACATATTTAAATACATAGGAAATGCTGGTTTATGATTAAAACGAATCGTTTTCATAGGGGATTCATTACAATTTAAAGAACGGTACGACAATTTAAAATTGTTCTCCAGAAAATTAAGTACGACGATCATAAGTGGATCATGTGTGGTGATCTCAAAGTAATATCGATGATCCTTGGACAGCAAGGCGGGTACACAATGTTTCCTTGTTTTTTATGTGAGTGGGAGAGCAGAGACAGGAAAATCATTGGAAGCAGAAAGATTGGCCACAACAAGCTTCATTGGAACCTGGAGTAAAAAATATGCTCCAAAAACCTCTCATCAAGTCGACGAATGTTCTCCTTCCACCTCTATACGTAATAAATTAGGCTTGATGAAGCAATTTGTGAAAGCCTTTCCAAAAGATGGTAAATGTTTCCAGTACATTTGTAAATTTCACACTTGTCAACCGCAAAACTGAAAGAGTTCTTTACGGGTTCGGACATTAGAAAACTTTGCAAAGATGGAAATTTTGAAAAAGAAATGGAAGTTGCTGAAAAAGAAGCCTGCGTCGCCTTTAAAGACGTAGTAACCAAATTTCTGGGCAACAAGAAGGATCCGAATTTCAAGTCTATCGTTTGAACTATGCTGCAGAAGTACCAAAATGTAGGCTGTTCCATAAGTTTGAAGGATCATTTCCTACATTCACATTTGGATACTTTCCTGAGAATCTGGGTGTTGTTAGTGAAGAGATGGGTGAGAGATTCCATCAGGACATCAAAGAAATGGAAAAGCGTTATTAAGGAAGATGGAATACTACAATGATAATCGACTATTGCTAAATGTTGCACCGACATGATCCCAGAAGAGCACATGCACGGAAAAGCCTGAAACAGACCAAAGCGACGTCGAAACAACGACTAAAATCGTTATTTTTATTTTCTATATTCTATTACATTATGTCTATTATAAGCCGCAAAATATGTTTTATACGAAACAAACCTATTTCACTCTGTCATTAAGTCTCAAATTTGTGCTATTTTTCGACATATACTACATTTGGCAAATTGCGATTTGCAAAAAATTCTGACGTGATGGAAAAAAACTAAGGTCATTTTTGGATTCAGCGCACAAACATACATAGCAACCAATGATCAAAAGTTACAAAACAGAACCATCGCAGGCTAGTGTAATCTAGGAAGTCTTATAGATCAAATGCAATAAAGTTGACTAAACATCCGACATCTTCATATTCTGTTTGAACATGTATCACGCTAGAAATGACTGGACCGATCTCCTTAAAGTTATGCTTGTTAATTGATGATCCAACTTAAGTTTGAGCCACTATTATTTTAAGTCTTCACCCTTACCCTTCACTCTAAAACCTCTAGCATAGTGACGATGTATTCAGGGATTCATTCTGTACTAAGCAGAATTTCTAAATTTAGAAGTTTGCTAAGCTAGATACAAAATCTTCATTTGTGACTAGGTCTCTTTCAAAATATTATACTGAATAAAAAACTTGCAATAAAAATTATGAAATTTTAAATTTAAATCATCTGAGATAAGTTGAAGTTTGCTCAACATTGAATATTCCCATTTACAAATAATAATTAATGATTAATGAGGAAAGTATTTATTAAACACAATTGATTCCCTAAATTATCATAATTAATAGAAATCTAAAATAGAGGTAAACATAAAAAAAATAAATTCGTAGACTCTTTAGATTATACGTTTATTAGATTTCATCTTCAAGTGTTTTTGGCTTTCAATTCTGTTTTCTTGAAACAAAAGTTTAAATTGGAAACATTCAAGCAGATATTTAATCAAGTACTTGTTTTCAGAAATATTTCGTGAAATTCGGTTTCACTTCCTCAGGGTTGTTGGTATCTAAAAATTGTAATTTAATTTATATTAATAAATAAATTCTTCCAAATTAAATTTGAAATATTGCCATTGATGTTTCTTTTGGAGTTAATAAAGAAATTATATATAATATTAATTTAAAAGAATTTGTTTATTTTGGAGTTAATAAAGAAATTATTTTTATTGTAATTTGATTGTTTTAAATTTCAATTCGAAACTAAAAATAATTCCACTGTTAAATGTTTCATTAATTAAATAGAAGAATGGGATAGAATTATATATATATTATCGTGCTTTACTTGGAAAAAAATATTTCTGGGAACTCACCTTTAATGTAGTAGTTTCATAGGAAACGATATTCAGGAACCTCTGCTTTAACCTCTTGCTTCGTGCAAGCTGCTTCATCTGCTAATCTCCTTCCTGCCCGCAGCCAAGATTTCACATACGGCTCAGGATTAAACTCATTTAGTGGTGGGCCCACACAGTTCAGAAATAAAAGACAACTAGCTCGTTCGATAAGCAAGGAATTCCTTCTGTCGGTCGCGATGATATTTATTGTGCTAAATGTTCTTTCACAGTCAGAAGTTGAAATGGGTGTAGACTTAACAACTTGGAGAAGAGGATTCAACTCTCTGGGTGCTTTGCCTGTGTCAAAGTATTCTCGAAAGGCATTTATGTAACTTCTTTTTTCTGGAAACTGAAACAACTCACACAGGTTTGTAATGTTTTCTTCACCATATCTAATGTGTACATCTGTTGGCCAATACTTTTTAAATAACACTTTAATATCCTGCATGAGATTATTTTTTGTTGTGTTCGACATCTTCGTTGTTTAATGCGATGATCAACTTATGTTTTGAATCAGCCTATCGTTGAGATTTGCTGCAAGAAATCTTCTTCCGAAGAACTGTGGTCGGTTTATTTACGAAATTTTAGGATGGTTTTTTTAGAGTAATACTTTGAAATTTTTGTTAACTGATGGCTTGTGATGAGCCTTTTGTATATTTTCCTGGTGAATGCACATAGACTCTAACACTCGTCTTTTTCTTTGGATGGCACTGTTAGCATCGGGTAACGTCATATCCCATTTCTGTGGATGTAGAGAAAGTTCATTTAATTCTGTTAGTGCACACACGATACCAGGTTCATTACAAACTGAAATGATGTAAGAAGCCTGAATAATCCTTTCTATTTTGCACTTTCCTTTGAATCTCTTGCTTTATCAGCCTGTGCAAAAGTAAAATGAGTTGCCAATGCTGAGTAATTATCCCATACAGCTTTAACAGCCCTAGACTAGATGAAATCCACCGTAAAGTGAATATATTTCCATTTATTTTTCATTTCCTTGTCTAATGTAGCTGAACATTCCATTAGTTTTCTTTGATTTTTTTTGCGAGAGACTGTATAAAGAATACAATTTATCAAAATATATTTGAAAGTGATTAACACCTTATACCTCATATCTTGTATCCCTAATTGCTAGTTCTAACCGATGAGTACAGCAATGCCATATTACCAAATTTGGAAATTGATTTTTAGTTCAGTTGCAACTCCTGCCTTTCTTCCCAGCATGATGATGCACCATCACAAGCTATTGAAATTAAGCACTTCTTCAACCACTCATCATTCATACCATGACTTCTCAAATTATTTAAAAAAGCGCTCTTAATACCTGTTGCCGTCGTGTTGTGAAGTTCAACTAAATCCCCTCAAAAAAAATATGGGCTCATCATCTTCAGAAAGAGTGCACCTTAAACATATGACCAACACTGATTTTCGACTCACTGTCGTAGATTCATCAATCATAGCGCTTATTTTAATATTGTTCTTTACTATAATATCAGCAATTTCCGCCCTCATTTCTTTTGTAATGTGGTCGAGAATATTAGCACAAGTGAAGTTCGAATGCAATACCCTACCCATATTTAAACAATTCAGTTCTTGTAGTTGGACATCAAAAGGAAAGTCGGTGAATGGTCTGTCCTGCTTGGCTATTTTATATGTAGTGCGAAATATTCTAACCGTAGTTTCTAAATGTTTAGCATTCATGTTGTTTACAGTGTTTTCAAGATATTTTTTGTTACCTTCAGTTTTTATTGACTCACAAGCTCTTTGGGAAACCGATGTCTTGTGTACATGAATTTTTTTCTTCAAACTAGATTGTTCTTTCACTTTGTTGTCACCATTTCTGTTAACTTTACATTCCACCCACTCCTTTGAAAATTTCATTGCTGCGCCTCTTTGTGTTTCCATACCAAGTGCACTGATTTCACGGCAAACACGACAAATTCCTAGAAATTTGTTTTTCACTTCAAGCCATGAATTTTCAGAAGTGAAATATTTATACTGTTCTTCGTTCCAACAGTCAGGAAAATCTGTAGTTTCACAAGTCACCACATTTGAATCGCTTTCATCATCGTTAGTCACACGGATTGAACGCAGATTTTCAATAGCACGTGCGCTGTTCAACTTCTCAACACACTGATTTTTACTTTTAGTTTCACCTGTCTCTTCTGTGGTTGGTCTTTTCTTCAGCCAATCCTCAAACTCATGATGGCAAAATAAGAACACGATATAAAAGTAAAGTTACTTAATTCTTTAATTCAGCACATGGACCACTTCGCAAATGCAGATACTACATTGTAATGTAATTATAAATCAGTGCCATCAATAGGCCCTCCAAAGAAAATGGAGTGCGGCTAGTGTCGCTGTAGGGCTGCTGTAGATTGTCTTCTTGGGAAATCAGACTTTTGTTTTTTGTACTCAACGAATTTCATGATTGTTGATTGCAGTAAAATTTATATAGATATGATTTGGGATAAATATTTCTGGGAACGCCGTTCCCACCCGTTCCCACCCAACTCAAGCACTGGTTATTACATAATAAAAAATTATTGTGAATTTTGTTATCACTTTTCATCCACTATCTTACTTTACAATTTCCGAAATAATTGTTAAAAATGGCTTTTTATGATAGCAGCAACTTTGAACACATTTCGAGTGTCAAAGAAAGGTGCAATATTGAAGGTGTATTGGTAGAAGTTTTATGAATTACACATAAGCAGAATTTTCATATTTGCATATATGTTAAATAAGCTCTTAAAATGTATTTGAATCCGCCAGGAATAATGCGATTAAAGGAAACTTGGTAAGTTTATCAGAACCAGTGAGTGACAATTGCTCATCTTTACAACATTGCTAATCTTTGCAACATAATTGTATAGATATTGTGATGCTACAACCAATTTGATTGAAGTTATTCACAAAGACACATAGAAAGATCTGGGTGTAACCTCGAAAGAGGATTTCGGAATCACTGAAAAGGTTATATCCTAAGTAAAAATTGAAAAAAAAAAACAAAAAACCTGATAACTGTACGAAGTGCAGGTAATAATTTACTGCAAAACACAGAAACAATGATTGCCAAACATAACATGATCAAGAATGGTTATTTTATTCAGATTCTCAAATAAGTAACCAAATGCGGATCAAGTGTTTAGTGAAATATGTTATTTCAGCTGGCAAAATATCACTGCCACGTATCATCTATAAAAATATGAATTAAATGGATTTCACTAAGTAATTAATTCCAGAATATATTATGGATTGTTACTGTTTAGACGAATAATATTAGAGTAAATCTGCATCAGGAAAACATTGTAAATCTGCATTACATGTATTTGTAGTATTCGAATGCAAAAGTAGATGATGTAAGATTGTTCTTATCGAAAATTTGTTTAACGAAAAAAATCCAAAATAATATAAAAGAAACAGGAAACACCCACAAATAAATAATGGTAAAAAATAAAAGTTATATTTAAACATATAAATGTACATGATTACCGTTTGTTTGTGTGCGCTGCATGGCTTGCTCTTCAATAAAAATCATAGTGATTTCCGCTATAAGGGCAGAGCTAGCAAGCCCCATGAAAAAGCCAGTGTTCTAAACATATAACTGGTTGTTAAAGGAAAAAAAATTGCATCTTCATAATGAATTTGGTGAGTTTTAGTATCGCGTTGATATCTTGATCTTGAACTCTCAGATTATTGGAAAAGTGTTGGAAGGCGAGGGTAACCAGCTCGTGCGAAATGGACGTGAATAGGGCAGTGACATCCAAAGAGAAAAACTTGTGCTCCTTAGTAGTATTGCATTGTCGTAAAAGTTTAGTAAACTTAGTGCTGTTGTCAACAGCGTAAAAGGATCCGATGTTGCATAATTTTATTTTGTTGGCTAGGATGCGGGAAACAATTTCGATGCTTGAGTGACAACAGCACCAAGTTTACTAAACTTTTACGACAATGCAATACTACTAAGGAGCACAAGTTTTTCTCTTTGGAGGTCACTGCCCTATTCACGTCCATTTCGCACGAGCTGGTTACCCTCGCCTTCCAACACTTTTCCAATAATCTTAGAGTTCAAGATCAGGATATCAACGCGATACTAAAACTCACCAAATTCATTATGAAGATGCGATTTTTTTCCTTTAACAACCAGCTATATGTTCAGAACACTGGCTTTTTCATGGGGCTTGCTAGCTCTGCCCTTATAGCGGAAATCACTATGATTTTTATTGAAGAGCAAGCCATGCAGCGCACACAAACAAACGGCATCGACATCCTTTTCTACACGAGATACGTTGATGATCTTCTACTTTGCACCAACAGCAACAAAATTGAAGAAGTCAAGAGTCACTTCGAGACAATACACCAAGACATAAAAATGGAATTGGAGGTAGAGCAACAAAAAACCATTCCTTTTCTCGACGTACTCGTGCAACGGGATAGTGATAACAAAATAATCACAAGCATCTTTAGAAAACCCACTTATGCAGGAATAATCCTTCACTATCGCTCCAATGTCCCCAACAGGTTCAAAAGCAACTTAATAAAAACCTTTGTAAGGAGAGCTTTCCACATATGCTCCACACCTCACGCATTGGATAGAGATCGAATTCATCCATAAATTGCTCACTGATAACGGATACCCACACCTGTATATCACGCGATACTTCAAAGAAGCGTTTTATCATATCTACAACAATGATCAGGCCACTCAGCATAAAAACATTTACGCATATATCTCCATCCCCTACAACCAGCCGACGCTCTACCACATCGCCCGTGTCCTCAGAAAATACGATATTGCGGTTACTTCCTCCCCCAAGA
>JAFIDM010001028.1:62718687-62748551 GCA_023159025.1 Thereuonema tuberculata
CTCTTAGTTTCACCGATGTACATACATGGGTGGCCAAATCGTTGCAATGTAATCTACGGCATAAAGTGCATTGGCCACCCATGTATGTACATCGGTGAAACAAAGAGAGCTTTGGGAACCCGCATCGGTGAACATAAAAGCGCTATTAGCAGAAAAAGACAAAACATATTACACGTACTTGTATGTAAAACAGACAATCCACAAACCCGATCTCAAAAATCCTATCATTTTTGGAACTGCCAGTAATTTCTTCGTCCGTAAAACAATGGAATCAATCCTCATCATGGAGACCGCTAATTGCTACAATGTAGGAGTCTCAATCAAAGCTGTATCTGCTTACCAATTAAAGAAAAAACCCACCCATGAGCAACCCTAACTATACCGATGATTACTATGGTTTCCGTTGTTAGTATTTTCCTGCTGTTAGTTTTCCAGTTTTTTAGTCTCCTAGTTTTTAAGTCTAGGGGATTTTTAGGCTATTGTATTGTTTTTATTCTTCTATTCTTCTTTCTTGTTTTGTTCATTTTTAAGTCTGTTTAATGTTTATGGTCATTGTTTATGTTATTATTTTTTTTATTATTTTTTTATTATTATTTCTATATATTTTTATCTTTTGTCTACTGTTCCATCCTTATTTATTCATTTTTTACCTTCACCTTTTGTTTCTTTTTGTTTTATTACATTTTTACATTTTCTAAGTTTATTTATTTTTTTTTTATCTTTATCTTTATTTTATTTTTACTGTTATTCTCTCTTCACTTTGCTCCTTCGTTTTGGTTTTGTTATGGTAACCTGCCGTTTCGTGGCATTTGGAATGTTTCACATTTTGTGAAAAGCTGTCATTTACATTTTGATCCTTGACTTTTCCTTTGTCGACTCCTGCCTCTATGGTTCTTATACATTTGATTTTTCATTTTCATTGTTCCCTTCTATGTTTAGTGTATACTTTCACCTTGAAGCCCTAACGAAGCTCCTGGCCTTCCTATTTTCGACTCTTGCTTTTATTTTGTCTATAACTTATAGTAACTTATTTTTATTGTTTCTATTATTTGTAGCATTTCAATTCCTCCTCCTTTCTCTATTTTGTTCGCTTGCGAAGTCGCTGTCCTTCAGTGCATCTCCTCGCCTCAAAAAAACATCGCACATTTCCCGTTAATCTTGGTCTATCTTTCTAATCCTACCTTCGCCGCTATCTCCTAGCCCGCTTTAACCGACCAATTTGTATTTCATAGCCGGATTATCACCGTAAACCGGCATCCCCAACAGTCAGGTGTGACAGCGGGACGCATTCCAGTTATTCATAGCAATTGGCTCCTTTTGTGACGAAGATCCAGCACTTTCATATAAAATTGTGAGATTTTTTATATATACAACACATTTGGCAAGGGCTACGTGAAGTAGCCGAAATTAATCATATACATTTATATGTTTAAATATAACTTTTATTTTTTACCATTATTTATTTATGCGTGTTTCCTGTTTCTTCTATATAAGTTCTTTCCGCACGTTAAAGAAAGTTCAAATCCAAAATAACTTAAAATGATTAGTATTGAAGATTAAAGTAGGCTAATCTCTTTGATTAAAGCTCTCTGACTAAAGGTCCCCAAAGTTGCGGTTCTTCAGCGAAATGACGCTACTGCCTGATCTGCTTCCAATTGTGTCGCTTTATGTTTGATAGAATGCTCAGCCTATTAATTTTAGGCTTCTGAAAAGGATCAGAACCCTATTAAACTCATTTTCTCCGTCCGTCTGTGGACAAGTGTCATTAAAATATCATTAAATTATCATTAGCAACAATCGCAACAATCACAATAATCGCAACAGTTGCACCTTTTGCATTCGCAAAAATCACATTTATAATATAGCTCAGCAAAAATCACAACAATCGCAACAATTGCGCCTTTTGCATTGCAGCAATCACATTTATAATAATAAGGAAATTAAAGCAATAATTCACATAAATTCAACAAGTTCTGGAAGCTGTTATGGTTTAACTTTGAGATAGCATTATTATATTTTCTTATACGTATCAGAAGCCGTTGCGAAGCATTGTGATTGGTTTATTAATTGCTATCCCTACCTTCTTTGTTTGTAAAATAAGACTTACATTGTTTCTGTAGTTACAAATGCACGTATATGACCATTGCAGGGCAGTACATGTAGCGATGAGTGAATGAAAGACAGCGCTTCGAGACGTAATTCCGGCCTCTAGTCAAGTACGATCTTAATGCTAATACCTAAGAACTAGCTTTCGGCATTTACGAATAAGGTTTCAGCTTTCTAAGATTAGTAATTTCAGTTTATTTTGATAACAGACATTCAGATGGTCGTTGGAAATTGATTTTCTTTTTTTTTTCTTTTTTTTTTTTTAAATTTTATACAAATTTTTCTTTTTTCTTCTCTACGTTAGATCGTATTTATAACAATCGTTGGTAACTAAACTTACAATGAAGGTAAAAAAAAATGAAAAAAATTCATGTCAAACTGTGAGGCTGAGGCATGCAGATCATGGAAGCAATTCAATTTTCAATAACCCAACTTAGATCTATTTCCGTCAGAAATTTGTTTTTAATGTTGAAATTTAACTGAATATTGATCTTTCGCTAATCTCAGAGAAGTGCAGCCACATTAATTCTAATTTAATCACTTCCGCTTCATTAATAAATATGAAAAATCTGAACAGAAGATAAATAGATTTCACACCTTAAAAATAACCGTTACGTGAAACCTTTCACACTAAATAGATACGGTATTGACTTCTGGGAAGCCATTTATCTGATATTAATATCGCTTCGATGAATGAACATACAATGTGATATCCTTATTTTGATGGCTTCTTAGTTGCTTTCTCACGGCAATCGTGTGTTTTCTAATAGATATTAAATTAATTTATAAATTGAATGAATTAAAAATAAAAAGATGGACTTTGCGTTTTAGATTTTTCAATTTAATTATCGAGTCAAAAAGTCTCAAGGAAGTTGAAGGATTCAAACCAAGATTAGATTCAACCTCAGAACCGTATGGGAAATTTGAGCTAAAATAGTACATTTACAAAATTTAGTTCGTTTTCCGCTGGGAGACTATACGAAGGACAGAAAATGGATCATTGATTTCTTTTCAACAGTAAGGGAAAAACAGGCAATGAAGAGATCAACAGAACTTGTAACGTAATTGAAAAAGGATGTTGAAAGTATTTATTGATAAAAAAAAAATGACAAAATAATGAAAATGGGAGAAAAATATTTACAAAGAAATTTCCTTCATATGGATGGGACATAAGACGATAAATGGAAAAGATATTTTTCTTTTATAAATACTTAAAAAAAATCTACACGTGAAGTAAATAAGCGTAGGTGAAATAAAATCATTAGTCCTTTAAGGAATAGCAGAAATACTTTCGCGGAAGGCTTTCTTTATTGAAGATAGTAGAACAGTGGTTCTCAAAAGTAGATAGTCTTCATCCTTATCCCCAACTCTATTCTGAAAAGCCTAGCATAGTGACTATGTATTCAGGGATTCATTCTGTACTAAGCAGAAATATTTAAATTTAGAAGTTTGCTAACCTGGATACAACATCTTCATTTGTTATTGGGTCTCTTTCAAAATATGAAGAAAAAACTTGCAATAATAATTTTGAAATTTGAAATTCAAATTCTCTGAGAAAAGATTGAAGTTTGCTCATTAAATATTCCCATTTACTAATAATAATTAATAATTAATGAGGAAAGTATTTCATTAAACACAATTGATTTCCCAAATTATCATAATTAAAATCTAAAATACAGGTAAACACAAAACAATAAAAACATAAACGTTGTAGATTTTGCTGAAATTACATTTCATCTTAAATTGTTTTTGGCTTTCACTTCTGTTTTCTAGAAACTTTAAACTTTTGGAAAAATTTAAGCGGATATTTAATAAAATAATAAGTTCTATATTAGCCTTTCAATTTAGAGCATTTGTTTTCAAAAATATTTAGTGAAATCCGTTTTCTCTTCCTCAGGCTTGTTGGTATCTAAAATTTGTACTTTGAAAATTGCATTTTCGGTTACTTTGAAATTTAACCGAATATTGATCTTTCGCTAATTCCAGAGAAGTACAACCAGATTAATTCTAATTTAGTCACTTCCGCTTCATTAATAAATGTGACAAATCTGGACAGAAGATAAATGGATTTCACACCTCAAAAATAACCGTTAGGTGAAACCTTTCATACTAAATAGATATTGACTTCTGGGAAGCCATTTATCTGACGTTAATATTGCTTCTATGAATGAACATACAATCTGTTGATATCCTTACTTTGATGCAGGGGCGTAGCGTGCCGGGGGCGGCACTTTTTGGGGGCGGCAAAATTTCGCAATAAATAATAATAATAATAATATCTTGTAATCTGAACTAAAAATTTCAACCATTTCTTTTCATATTTTTGTCGCACCTACAATTCGGACTGATTAAAATGAGCAGGGAACTTTTTATTATTTAATCTGTGACGTAACCGGGGAATCCTCTTTATTTAAGTGAGTGTATCTGTATGTTGCTTTGCTGTAATTCCCCGTGTTTTATTTTGTGCTCGTATTGTTCACGACGAATATTCAGCGAGAATTAATTCTTTCATATAAGGAATAGAGTTCCATATTGTATAAAAACAGCTGCAACGTCAGTCGTCGACTCAATGAACCTCCTACAATTAATGTTTATTTTCCCGGCGGCAAAATTTAAATACCTAAATAAGGGTGCGGCAAAATTTAAATTTAAATTTTTAAATGAACCCCCCTACCTTACAAGTTTAAAAAATCTCTCCCAAATCGGGAGTCGTAAGAGAATGAAAGAGCTCTTTCATTCTCTGACGACTTCCGATTTGGGAGAGATTTTTTTAAACTTGCAAGGTAGGGGGGGTTCATTTTACTTGATAAAAGAACCTAAAATTAGGGGTTCCGAATTCGTACGTGTTATTTTATTGTAAATAATATTTATTTTTATATGTGTCGATATAGTTGGCTTTTTTAATTGGAAAAATAGTTTATTTCTTTTTCCGCTGGGAGAGTATACGAAGGACAGAAAATGGATAGTTGATTTTTTTTTTTTAAGAGTAACTGAAAAATAGGCAATGAACAGATCAACAAAACTTGCAACATAAAAAGGATGTTGAAGTATTTATTAATTAAAAAAAAAATATGAGAATGGTAACGAAAATAGGAGAAAAATATTTACAAAGAAATTTCCGTCATCTGAATGGGAGATTAGATAATAAATGGAAAAGATATTTTACTTTTATGAATACTTAAAAAAAAAAAAAAACTCCACGTGTAGGAAATAAGCCATTGAAGAAATAAGTCTTTAGATTCCTAGAGAACATGCGCATGCATCAAGTGGAGTTGATGTGCAGTCGCTTTGCTCTTCATCTCACCTAATACAAAACTTAAGTATTTCTTTTAATTACTTTTTTTGCTTGTCAAAAATCCTTTTTATAATAAGTAGTTACGCCAAACTTAAGATAAAGTATGCTGAATGTGGTGTAGCCTTGAAGAAAGCTGAGTAAGAGTCTAGTTCACAGTACCCGGTGTAGATGCTTTTTTTTTTTTTTTTTTCGCGTCGTCAAACATGGTCGTCTCCGAACTATTTTCAGAAACCGGAAACGGAAGTTGACGTCGGATGTTTCAACTTCCGGAGAACGACCGGATAGCGATTACAGGAAAGCCGCCTCTTGCTAAAAGGGGCAATCACGGGGAACCAGGCGTATTGCCACTGTTTAGACACTTATATTCTTTCGCAATTAATCCAAGACTCATACAAAAATCAAATATATCCTTCTTAAATCTATCTCGCAATTCTCACAAAAAAACTAAAATCACACAAACCAGCCTGTAATTTCCCGGGATCTGTCAATTCCGCCGTCGCACCCGAAGCACCTCCACCGTCCATGGCTGAAACTGAGACACACGTGTGGGCAAGTGAACACTTGGATAAGTATGACATCATGTATCCCTGCGCAATATCGTAAGCGGAAAGCGGTAAAACACCCGTCACCGATGTATCCTTACGAGGGGTACCGTATTCTAGACTCTAGCCGAACGCTGAATTATGTTGTAAATCGTGTGGAATTGAACAACAAGATAAATGTGTCAAAGATGACGAAGCAACAGATATATCTACACCTACAAGGAGAAACTTTTAGAACTGCATAAAATGTCGAAAAATAACAATAAGAGTAAGAATGAATTTGTCAGTTCCAACAGTGGCATCCCAGAAAAAAACACGAATGAATCGTCATTTGATATGTCTTCCCCCATGGAAGAAATGAAACAAACCAACAGCCTCATAGACACTGGTCTTGCGAAAACTATTTTAAAAGAACTAACCGAGATAAAAGATTCACTGCAATTCCTAAACAAAAAATACGATGAGATAGTAGAGAGATTAGATAAATATTATCAAAATCAAAAATCAATAGAAGAAAAACAAAAGAAGATTGAAAATAGAAAACAAAATCCTAAAACAAATTATAACAAATATTTAAGAAAATGTAAATAGACTAGAATCACATATGAGGAAAAAATAAAAAAACACATTGAAATTTCATGAATTCAAGAAACTGAAAATGATAATTTCTCAGATATAATAACTAAATTATCAAGAACTCTGCAATTAGAAACCCCTCAAACATAATAGAACCTGCCTATAGATTTGGGAGATTCCAAAAAGACAAATATAGACATCTAATAATAAAATTCATTAATAGAAGAGACCGAGATAAATGGCTAACATCTTACAGAGCTAATAAGAACGTAAACAATGATGATTTATTCGGAATAATTATAATTCAAAGATGTATATCAATGAGAATTTAACAAAAAAACAGAAAAACTTATTTTGGAAAACTAAACAAGAAGTGGCCCGGTAGCCGAGTGCGTTAGGGCGTTTGGCTGCGGGTTGGAGATGGCGGGTTCGGTTCCCGGCCTCGGCGGAGTTCGGGAATTTTTCCACGCTCCTTTCATCTCCAAACGGGTCCTAGGGTCTACCCAGCCCTCTCTAGAATGGGTACCGGGTTTCTTTCCCGGGAGTTAAAGGCGGGTGGGCGTCGGGTTGACCATCCCATCCCAACTTTGTCCCGTGGTTCTTATCGTTGGAGTCTAACCTCCTGCGTCCCGATAGGCCTGTATAGGCCTGCAGCTGGGGTACTTTAACTAACTAACTAACTAAACAAGAAGTAACAAGAAAGGATATAAATATATTTAGATAAAAAAATAAAGATATCTTAATAAGGAAAAACGAATTCTCAAAAGTGATTAAAATTACTGATGAAGAAATAAAAAAATCTAAAATACAATAAGACTAATTAAATAAAAGAAGAATGACTATTAAGTAAAATGGCTAACTCAAATATTTTAAATAATATTGAATTACGAGCTCTAAATGTACTGGAGGAAATAAATTGTGGAATCCTACATTATCAAATAAAAAATCTAATTTCAGTGTTCTATTTCTAAATATATGTATTTTAAGAACTAATTTAACTATTTAATTGTCAACATGAATAAGGAAATTCAAAACTTTATAATTCTTGGGAGCCTATAATAGAGGGTTTATTTAACTGACGAGTCCTAAAGAGAATGAAACGGCCGTCCCTGATTCCCGTCGATGATGGCCCGAGGTGCCCGAGGTTCGAATGCCCGAGGTGCGAGTTTTGTTCCCAAGTATCCTTGCTTATTTGTCATTTTCAGCAAAATTAATTTTTTGAACTAATCTCCACAACAACTAACTGTAAAAACTATCTGCAAAAATCCTCCAGCTAGCGTTAAATATTTTACTTTTAATTCTTCATCAAATTCTGTGGTATTTGATCAAAGAAAATTTTTAAATATTAAAGCTGTAGGAGAAAATAAAAGTTAACTAAAAGCAGAACTAATTTTTGCTGTTTTTACCTCCGAACCGAACGGAAAAACTGAGTTAAAATAGTATACTTAAAAATGTATTTTCTTTTCCGCTGGGAGAGTATACAAGGACAGAAAATGGATTATTGATTTTTTTTTAAGATTTAGTGAAAAACAGGCAATGAACAGATCAACAAAACTCGCAACGTAATTGAAAAAGGATGTTGACAGTATTTATTTTTTTTTTAAAAAATATGAGAATGTTAGTGAAAATAGGAGAAAAATATTTACAAAGAAATTTCCCTCATCTGAACGGGAGATTAGACGATAAATGGAAAAGATATTTTTCTTTCATAAACACTTAAAAAAAAACTCCACATAAAGGAAATAAGCGTGGGTGAAATAAAGTCATGAGTCCTTTAAGGAATAGCAGAAATACTTTCGCGGAAGGCTTTCTTTATTGAAGATAGTAAATCAGTGAATCTCAAAAGCAGAACCGCGGATGGTGAAGATCCGTTTCACCGTGGAGATCCTGGTAAAAATGAAGAAATAGGCTCTGGAAAAAACTTTGCTTTATAAAGTTTTATATTTTAAAGATATATGCAGTAATTGTAAACGAACTGCTTAAATGCTAGAGAATAATGTGATTTGTGTCGTGAAAACTGACTTGTGTTATGTTATGTTGTGAATGTGGGTGGCAGAGAAGCTAAGCACTGCAACCAGAGATCTATTGTACTATCCCACAGGAAATAAGGAGAAAGACTGAGAAAGTATGGTGGGAGAAGTGCAGGGGAAATGGGAGAACCCCGAGAAAACCACCATCACGAAACCCACATGAGAACCGAACCCCGGTACTCAGAGGTGAGAGACCGATGTCATAGTGACAACGCCAACCGCGCGGCTGCGAAAACTGACTTTGGGGCAGAAAGCTGTAAGGATGACTGATCAAAGTGTTCTGTTCCGTAATTCCACTCACCCATCTGTGTTTACGTTCTTAACACCAAATGCATGATCAACATTTTACATTACAGCAACTGAAAGTTAAACTTCTTTAAATGTCTGCTAAATTTACGCTACTAAGAGATCATTATCAATATTGTGACGAATAATAATCTAACTGAGAAACATTAGTTGACTGAATATTTCCGACCGAAACCTCCTCGTGTCTTCTGGCAGCAATGTATCAGTTAATCGCAAGCTAGTCAACTTTTTATCAATTCATTTTCGTTGTTCTAGAGTAAGAAATGTACCGATCATCCCGTGTATTCCATTTTTTATGTTTTCCATTCATTAAATGCAGCGATTCTGGACATCTACTAGTGTGGAGAGAAAATATTTCTCTTTACCAGCAAGATTCATGAACGTGACAGTTACAGGTTGCAGTCATAGTGTCATTGGCCAGAAAATATGGGAAGAAGGTATTGCTATTAAATTTTTGAGCTTACTTTGGACACTGTACTTTGGACACGATTTTTAGTTTTTTATTTACGCTCCTTCACACTTCAGAAGCGTAGGTATTTGAAGATTACAGAGCTTCAAGTTGAGGGATGTACACTATCCAGATCTGGATCCTACTGAACAAGCATGGGACTGTAATCAACTCGTATTACACAAAGCAATCCTTCAACTCACTCGCAACAGGAGCCGAAACTTGCTGTTACAGAGGATTTGAGAGAGAATTACATTTAACTTTTGAAAAGCCTTATTGTGAGAATCTTAACGTTGGTGTGAAACAAGCATTAATGCTCACTGACGCTGACTAGCCTCTCTGAAGATACGATACTCGCAAGATGAATACCTTTGGTCCCTTTGTTAAACAATTAGATATTTCATATTGTAATAAAGTATGCCACTTCAGGTCTTGATCTCAATCCATTTCATCAGAGTTACGGTGAGCTGATAGCAGTTACGCTTATTTGGTTATTTTTGTAAAGAATTTTGCTTTTCCTTAGCATTTCTTAACTATATCTATTACCATTATTTACAGTCTCATACAATTTGGAAGGTCAACTTTGAATGTTATATTTTTATTATATTCAATAATATCAGTAATTCCCATAAATATCAACAATACTTAAATTATAAATTGTAATTATATATTCTTAATGATACTGCTTGCAAGAAAAATATAAGAAAGCTACTTTATAAAAATGATTTATTCTAATAATTTATGGTGTAAAAAATCTGTTTTCTTGATATTAAATGCTATTTTTTCTTTTAAAAGTGAATCCGTGAATTCAGACGTCTGGAAACTTACGCATTGGAGGTGCTATTAAAATTAAGTGAAGGCTTTGATATGTTTTGACTTGGAAAAGAAATCTAACCTTAGGAAATTTGATACTAATTTTAGCACTAGAGGCAAAGCTCCGTTATTCCTTGAAGATGAAAACTAATGGGTGGCTGAAATTTATGGAAATGTTTTTGATTGGCGGAAAAAAGAAGCAAAGAGTTCACAGGAGATCACTGACATTTTGTCGGAAGAATAAGAAATCTCGCGAAATCTCGTTCGCGAACGATATCGAGATTTACTAAACTTTTCCATTACTAAAATTTATCCAAACATGATAAATATAATATTTTTCGTCGTAAATTTTAAAAATTTCTTAAAGAAAGAGAACGTTTCGGCTGCTTTGGCAGTCATTTTCAACCGTTGTGATATGACCGATTTGAATAGTAGTCTAATAATAATGTATTTTATGTTGTGAAAGCGATGCGTTGTGTATCCTATATATGTCCTGTCACAATTCTTGCAAGGAATACTACACACTATATTAGTTTTTTGAAAGTTTTATTTATGTTTTCTGTAGTGAATTTATCAAATGTTGATTTATTTGTTTGTTTTTTTTTTCTTCCCCGATCTGTTTGTTATTTAATGTAAGATTTGTTAATCTAATGTTAGTTGATTTAGATATTTTATTTACGGCGCTTTTCAGTTGATGCAATATCTGAATGCGAGATGTCGCTGCATGCGATTGAATTAATGCGTTGCTCGGAATCAACAGCAGAAGGAAAAAGCTGTTATCCTGTGTTGTTGCCGTTTTTGAATTTCACAGATAATATAAGAAGGGATGGTAGAATCCGTAAGGCATATTCGTATAGTATAAATGAATGGTATTCTATCTATTTATAATCGAATGCAAATAAGTAATATCTATTTTATAATTTATAGATCTCTTAGAACAACAGCGTATTGCTGGCATCGAAGCTACGTTGCGATGTTGTTAGGGCCTTAGGCTTAGGTCGAGCCGAAGTTATTTGTGACTCGAGAATCTTCGCCATTTCATGGATGGATTATGGAATCGTGGGCGAACGGCTGTCACTTACGCAGGCCAGTGAATATAGAATCAAGATGGAACAAACATACCAATGCTAAGGAATAAGTCCAGTCGGAAAGATACGAGTTCCGAATGGTGTCGTCCGTACATGTTTTCGGAGATATCGGAAGCAGTGTTCTACGGTTTGGTTCATGACGACGTAGGACAGATTTTCTTATTATAATCTTTGAACAAGGGATAAGATTGACAGCGAGAAGACCGTCCGAATTAGTTGAAGAAATCAAGGAACTATTTCTGAATATTAGGGACTTAAGCATCAAGTCGATGTATACGTTCGTAGGGTTGCATTACGAATACAAGTTTCAAAACTGTTTAGCATTAATTGTTTTTAGTGAACTTCTCAAATATCATATTGTAAAGTGTTCGTTAATATTTTGAGAACGTTCCGAGGGGTATTTATTTATCCACACAGGTGTTAAGTCATTATTGTCGTTAGGCTTAGCATATTGTAGTTATATAGTTTGTGTAACTTAAGGAAAAAAATAATTCAGGGATCAAATAGGTTATTCCAAGTGAGATCGATATGATTTCTTTTGTTTATATGTAAATAATATATACAGATATGTCAACTCAATTTAATTTGATAATTTTGTTGATACATCAGCAATGATATTTTTTAGCATTTGAAGTTAGAAGTTTAATTTGTGTATTTGTTGTTGAAAAGACTTCTAATTTAATTTCCACACTATGTTAAGTTTGTAAATATCTAATAAACAATTTTATATTCTTTGTATATCAATCAGAAATATAAAGAAATGTCTAGTATCAGATTAATAGCCGTTTTCCAGTTTCAGCTTCTTTGAGATATCACTCTGCCATGTCATTTTAAAGAAAACTGTTGTGGGCCTTATATAACAGTAATTTTAGATTATACCACATTTTCAATAGTATTACGATATTTCCTTTTAGTGTATATCAGTTCTATTAGGTGTACTTTAGAATAACGTATATCTGCAGGCTAGGTGCTGAACTGAAAAGCATTTTTTTTTTCTGTTTGAGTGTACAATGCCTATTTATCCTGTTAAATATATTCTGTAGCTATATATTCCCTAAACACAATCGCAGAAGCAATTATTCTGACGGCAGTTCCTCATGGACAGCATTGACAGAAATTAATTCATTCAGATTCGCATCCAGTGTCATCGGAGGAAAAAATAGTTCATCGAAAAAGACAATATCAGTAAGCTTAAAAATAAAATAACTAATATACACATTACTAATCCTTACGAGCTTAGGGCGTGGGCTTGGCACTGATCTGGAAAGCAAATCAGAGATTACAGATTATGGAAAGTAGTCTGGAAAGATGGATATTAAGAATTACAGAACGAGAATTCAAATGATGGCCAACCCGAGTGACTCAAATTATTATCGCTGTACTTAAATTAAAGTATGAAATGTAGCAAAAGGTAGCAATCATAGAATGTAATGAAAAGATTTTAGAAATCTGGCTTTCAAAGAATGAGAAGAGATCATGAAAATGTTCACAGCTTAATGGTTGCTCGAAATTAAACGTTCTGTTGAATTCCACAAGAAAAAGGAAAAACTGAAAGATTATAATCAGTGCTGCGGACTGAAAAATCATTGAAGTTCATAACGATTTTCCAAATGTTCCTCTTCAATTATGAATATCTATGTATGTTTCCAAACGTTTAGATTTTTGATCTTTTAAAGATGCATTCATGCAATTATAATGTAAGATTTATAGATCATAAAAACCCTGACTCTATTAAGAAGTAACTTGCCACTTAGAACGACACATTAGCAATTGACTTAGCAAGAAGTTAACAAGCGAATTCTATCATGTATTAAATGGTGTTGTAATGTATTGGGATAATAATGTTACAGTTACATAAGAAATTCTTTCCAAGTCATACCAAAATATTACATTCAACAATATTCTTCCACCATTAAAGTGATTATTGCCCTGTATTCTTGTTTACTTTAATTTTGGTTAATTTTGGGTGAAGCTATCTACCAATTGATCCGATATTTCTAAGCTAACTCTATTGTAGTTTCTAGTATAAATCATTTTTTTAATTCTGTATCACACATGGTTAGATGGACGAACATTTATTTTAATCAGTTTTTTTTTTCCACACAAATTAATTGGAGTTTCAAATTTAGACTAATGTATATAGTCAACCAGTACATACAGAAAGTAAAAATATATATCCAAACCTGCCTACTTAGTAGCTATGTTCTTATATTGTTAAGAAATGATAACTATTGATTTATTGTTTGATGTTTCTCAATGAAAATTTTTATATCTTTACAGATCGAGTGTTTGTATCCTGGCCATAGCAACTCTTGTGTGCTTCCTGTTAGAGACGCCAGCCTACATCATGAATGTGCTCCAGTGCTGCGGAAGGATCATTCCTCCGTTTCTGCAGTTTGTGCTCGTCACGATGCAGCATTTCGGTGTGTACTGCTGTTTCTCAGCCTGCTGTGTGTGCTTCCACAGCAATTTGCGATGCCATCTGCCCAGGTTCCTTATCTGTAGCCTCAAAACGAGTTGTCCCTGGATCCAACCATCCAGAAGAAAAGGGGAACGTCGAGACTCCTCAAGCAGACGACATTTCGATTTAACAGAACTCAGATGAATACGCTCAAATAAACAATTATAAATCAAACTCTCGCAGAAGTGAATAAACTTATCAAACAGAGAAACTGAATTTTATCATCATGTTCTCAAACAAGAGATCTTTAATTTAATCATAATATCCAATATACGTGCTTCAGAATATTACAAAGGTTTTTGGTAACTTCTTTAAAAAAAAATATATTGTATGTCGATCTTGTTAATTAAATTGAACTTAAAATAAATATAATTTAAGATAATTCTTTAATAGATTTTTTTGATTACTCAAGTTCGTTTTAATAAATCTCATCTAAGAGACTTAAAGAATATATGAATAATTTGTAGGTGAGACCAGTGTTTATTAGGGGACATCCCAAACAAATGTTTCACGCTTTGTTGGCAATCGTCAGCTGGGAGTAGTCACCAGTACACACGAGGTCTCACTACGAAATTAAGAATCATGATAGATAATATTATGGCAAAACTGAAAAAACTACAAAATAATTTAATAAAAACTAAATAGAGGAATTCAGGTGCTGGCATTCTGCCTACCTCAATGTTCTTTAAAACTGTAAACCACTCCTTCATCCGTAACTTTACAATGCAAAGCATGACCTCATAACAAAGAAAAAAAAGCATGGATTTTCATTTACAAATCACTGTTTTATTTAAATACTAGACGGGTACCGTCGCTTCGCTCCGCAACATTGCACGTATAAAAAAAACAAAAAACCTTTAGTTAGTTAGCAAATTAATATGGAGATCGGAGAATATACGATTTCCCAGCTCGTTGTGGGCTTCTCCGCTTAACTCAGGGGTATTGCGCGTTGGCACTCACAGGGGGGGGGGGGGTGCCGCAAAAAGACTTTATTTTTGCATGTATCTTCCATACGCAGAAACGTTTGTTAATGACGATATACCGTTCGGTAGAACTTTCAAATACCAACATTTTCTCAATATAATGTTCTCTTCCAACTTTTATACTTTCGTTTAAATTGAGAAAAAGTCAAAATTTGATCCTTTAAAAGGCGCTTGGAAACCAAAAACTTTTTTCGAAAGATTTTTGTAGCATTTTGTTTATCTTAAAAAGCTCTACATTTTATCCATTTACATGACCAATCTATCTCTTATAGTTTGGTCACAAAATTGGAAAACGTAAAGTCTTATGACAATGACAGACAAAATAACGCTTTCATATAATATAATATCCAAGTTAATACAATATTAAAATGTTAAAAATTATTTAACATATCGCTACATGTCCTTTCAGTAATTTATAAATATTGCATTTAAATGATATTTGAGTTTTTTTTTTCACTTTTTACCAGTTTTGTTTGTTTTTCCGCCATATTGAATTTCATACATCTATTTATCTACCTAGAAATAAATGTTTTAGATATTACGTAGACTACTAGACAGAGGCTACTTACGTGCCCCTTTAAATTACGAACACCAGAATGATGGATGAAGAATTATAATTAATGAATGGTATTTGACCAAATCTGCATAATTCTCCATTCCCATATTCCGAGAATTCCATTTACTCTTATCGGGTTTGCAAGTCATCATCATCATCATCATCATCATCATCATCATTGTTCTGTCGTAGACAGGTCCAATGGCAAGCAAGTCATTCGTAATTAATGTTGAAAACCACAGATATAGAGATGGTGAAACGTTGAACTTTTACTTTTGCTGAGCTAATAGCATATGTATCAAAAATTGATCTTCGCGTCTCTAAAATAAATGCTTTTTAACATTTTAATATTTTAACATTTGCAATTTATTTACCTT
Organism: Thereuonema tuberculata; assembly: GCA_023159025.1. Taxonomy (NCBI): domain Eukaryota; kingdom Metazoa; phylum Arthropoda; class Chilopoda; order Scutigeromorpha; family Scutigeridae; genus Thereuonema; species Thereuonema tuberculata. The sequence goes on from JAFIDM010001028.1 coordinate 62,734,269, forward strand.
TGTAAGGTCCTGACTGAAGCAAATGCAGGCGACTGCAAACCTTTTATTTTTTTTTATGTATTTCTTTAACCAATGCATCTAAAATTCTGAAAACTTAAATATGAACTTGTGAAGCAAGCTTCACGATTTATATTTTCTTGTTTTTAATTTTCAAAATATTCTGTAATTAATGTAATTAAAAAGCAGTCAGTTTTCCGGGGGTTTTTTTGAGGTGTTACACGGTATTTTCAACTCAAAAGAATTTGATGAAAACTTAAAATGATGAAAAACTCGTAAAATAATGATTTATATTTAAGATATTATTATTAGTGCAATAGTTAATTTTTAAAAAAATAAAAATTGTGTGTTTTTTTTTATTATTTTTGAGATTAAATTGTTTGATGTTGAGATCATTTTTTTTTTACGTGCTATCAAATAATAATAAAAAACGTTTTCATGAAAGGCTTTTTTTTTTGTTCGTTTTAAGAATTAAATTTGTTTGAAGCCTTTTTTTTTTAAAATTGATTTTAATAGAATTAGCAAAAAAATTATTTCTATAAAAAACAAGATAATTAATTCTTTTAGACAGTGTCAAAAGCAAAGCGGCCCCATAATATGCACAATTTTATAAACAAAATTTTATCGGAAGCGACCACTTTTGATCCTCCCAACTTCTGATCAGGTAGTGGTCCTAGGTCTGCGTTTGTGGACGTAGTCACCTACTTTTTGATGTTGAACACAATGGTGAAGGTTTCATTCTAATATATCTAACCGTTTGGCCACTACAGAGTCTGACATCCAACAAGCATAAAAGCAAGAGCGGTCCCCTATGTTTTACAGAGCAAGAGCGGTCCCCTTGTAACCTAGGGGACGCTAAAAATGCTTGAAAAGAAATTTATTCTTGGAAACGAACAGCATCAAATAAACTTGCATGATATTTAGAAAGCCTTTAATGAAAACGTTTTTTATTATGATTATCTAATAGCATGTAAAAAAAAAAAAAATTATTTTTAAAAAAAAATTAATTATTGTACTTATAATAAATATTTTAAATACAAATCATTATTTTACATATTTTTTATCATTTCAGCAATAAGTCAATATTTTTTGAGTTGAAAATACCGAGTAATACCTCGAAAAACCCTAAAAATTGACTGATTTTAAATTTTAATTTCCTTAAGTACAGAATATTTTGAAAAAATAAAACAAGAAAATATAAATCCCTCATGCTATACAAGTTTATATTTACATTTTAAGAAATTTCGATGCATTGGGTTCTGTGTACATTGCAAGGAGGCTAACAAATACATTGATGCTAACTTTTCTGTTATATCATCGTAATAATTTATTTATTTTTTAAGCCAACCTATTAGAAAGAAACTATACGTCAACGTCATTCGTAGCTTCCTAACTGTGGTCTTTTGAAACGGTTTCCTACAGGCGTACGATATTTGGAAAGCAAAGACAACTGACCTTATTGTAGGTAATTTACAGGTTGTCTTGTTTCCGACTTTTGTAGAACTTCGAAGATTTCTAGGTTTATCGCATCTAACACGTCATAAGGAAAGTAACGAATAAATAATAAACTCACATTAAGCTCAATTGATACCTAATTCCTAAAGAAGTATCATGTAAGAAATTACTCAGTTTTTATGATCTCCCTATGTTACATCATACATGATAATTATAACTTATAATTTTTTGCGCATCAAAAACAAAAAAAAAGAAGTAAGAAAATAGCAACAACGAGGTAGATATGCAAATTAATAACGTTTGGTGCGATTTCGCAAGGTCGCTTGTCTTACAGCGGCGCTGCAATCGTAAGCCGTGTGCTTTTAAGGCACACTCAGTGGAGTCCAAATGCACTGTAAGGTGATCAGGCGAGGTCTGTGAGAGATTAGCATGCCGCGAAGACGCCGTAGACATCAATACGAACAACTCCGGGTGTCTGAGAGAGGCCGTATCATCGGGCCGCGAGAGGGCTGTGGCGCTGCGAATTGCCGTCCATTTAGGCCGTTCTGACTTTTACAGTCAGATCGTGATGGGAGCATCTCTGCACGACGAACAAGCTCTGAACGATCAGATCACCAGGAGAGACAGGATCGTTTGATCGTCAGAGAGGAACGAACGGATTCAATGGCTTCGTTGTTCACTGTCCAGCGACACGTGGCCAGGATTACAAGGGAACCCTGTCTCTACCAGACGTCCAGCAGAGGTGAATCTGCATTCTAGACGTCGCTTCCGTTTTGTGCCTTTAACCTATCAACATTGTCGCTGCGTTTGCAGTGGTGTCAGCAGAGAGCAACGTGGAATGCCACGGACTGTCGACTATCGTCTTTAACGACACATCATCTTTAACAACATATCATATTTAACGACCGTATCATCGCACGTATCCAGGCACGAAGTTCTAAAGGTTACCTTAAAGGTGCATCGCGCTGCAATATGATATTGTAAACACTCCTGTCTTTGTCTCTACCATCACATTAATAAAATTTCACTTGAATCCTACGCTTCCTTCGTGGTACGAATTAAACGTTCTGCATATGTAATAGCAACTTGCTTTGAAACTTATCGAAAAAATACTATGTATTCCTTCCATTCGAAATGAAGATTTGGTTAATTGCAAAATCACTTTTTTTGTTTACTGTTTGGAGTTTTCTGTAATTTTAAGGAACTCTTGATTCCTTGTAAATTGGATTAACTGTTTCCCTGTTGCTCAATTTCCATCACTAATGAGGGAGGATTGTCAAGTAGGAAAATAGCAGATGAGATTTCGAAGAATCTTTGTGCGCAATCCAGTACCCAGAAATCACTCCTCTCAGCTTTCATTGTAAAGCTTGCTTTTCTATGAGTTATATTGTAATCAGCTTCATTGTCTTTTCCTTATGAAAAACATTTATCACAGCGAACCGTTTAGGTACAATCTTGCGATCAAGGCGATGGCCCGCAATGGAACTTATACTTGTGAATTTGGGTCCGAATCTCATCAAGGCCACCGATATGATTTTCACCTTCTATGTCTGTTTCTAAGGTTTAATGTGAATTGTTTTTTATTGTTATCCGGGCAATAATTCTTCGGCTAAGTGACACAACGTTTATGTCCCTAATTGAGGCCAAAGGAGTAAATATCAAGAGACCGGGCATTGGGGAAAAAAAGTATCACAATAAAATTTACTTTAGAATTCAATCTGTAGATTGCGAAATAATTTATATAAAACTATATTATAAAGAAAAAGATAACAATTTTAAAAAGATAAAAAAGTGAAATATAATTTTACATCTCTGAAACTTTATTATTAGAAATATGTCTATTAATACTAGTAATGAAAGCGTAGACGGATTTCTGTGAGTAAGTTAAGAAAATAAACCAAAAAAGAGTAAGTTTGACTTTTTAACTTTATTTTTATTTTGTAAAAGAACTACAGAAAAAAAAATTATCATTTGATATATTTTTAAGTCAGTAAGTATAGTCGAAACTGATAAATAATAATTTATGTTTAGGTTTTTAAAAGTATTTATTTAAGATTAGAAATGAGTATAAAAAAATAGAAGATTAGAAAATGGCGGCTAACTGTTGAACATGTGTGAATCACGGCTCCACAAAAATCTCAAGTGTTATTATTGCAGTTAGACGGTCTTTGAATCTAAGTTTTTTTTTTTTTTTTTTTAATTTATTAAGTGGTGAAGAGCACATATAAAACATTTAAAGGCAGCCAAGATTGACAACGCTAAAATGTAAAAGACAACGCTGAGGGTCCAGAAAAGCCAGCGAGGGACGAGATTCGTATCCAACAAATTGAGTCTCCGGTGGGAGGATTTGCAGAAGGTGAGGTTATACGTTGAAACTTTTAAATCTCAAAGGAGAAGGACCGATAGCGATTCACGCTTTCTGAGCTTATCATTGAGGATAAATATGGTAGATGGGTCCTAACAAGAACGAAACGGCTGTCCCAGATTTCCGTCGATGACAGCTCAAGGCGTGAAAGCAAATCAATGTGTATTCTCTCCCTTTACTTTTTTGTATTATATTATATGCACTTTATGGTTACCTATTTTTCAAAGAAATATTGAACCTCAAGACATATTGAATCGTAATTACAGCCGCCATCTAAGATTCTGTGACGAAGATCGTGACGGATCAATTGATGGAAGCACTGAGTTAAAAAGACAGAACTTAAAGAACTCCGACATCAACTAAATGAAATCAAAAAGAATTTGGCGAATATAAAAGAAAAGTTGAATTGGCAGATGAATCCTTAGAACAATATCAATTGGGAAGAAACCTTTAACTTTTTTTAAAAGACGCGGAAACGAACTATATCGTAATGAAAATGTGTAAAGAAGAAATCCCTAAAGGAAAATTGATCTTTTATACAAAGTAGGACCCAGGCCTCGCGCCATTACTGTCAGATTTGTCTCTTATAAAACAAGAGAAAGCATTTTAAACAGCATGATTGATAGAAAGTAAAGTAAATAAAATAAAGGACCGTTATAAAATGACTTAAGCAGTTACTGGTAAAAAAAAAAAAAAAAAAAAATATTTCACTTATTTAATACTAGCCTTGTACCGTCGCTTTGCTCCGGAACCCTTGCATGCATAGCACAAAAAAAACTTTATTTATTTAGCAAATTAACATCGAGATCGGAAAGTATATGAGTTCCTAGCCCGTTGTGGCCTTCTCAGGATAATTCAGATGTATTGCTGGTTGGCCCCACACACCTACATATCGATAAGGCAACTTTAAAGCGAAAATATAAATCCTCTTTATTCCCTATCCCGCGGGAATTTTTCCCGTGGGAATTTCCGACCTTATTCCTTGTCTTCATCATAAAGGGAACCTCTGTGCAACATTTCAGCTTTCTGGACTGGGTTTGGACTGGGCATTGATGAGTCAGTGAGTGAGTCAGGATTTCTTTTTATACAGGTAGATGATCTTGAAAATCACTCCCGTGTGAGGGTGTATCTCTCCTAACAAGTTTTAAATCAATGAATGATCTTTACAAAGTAGGCATAAAACAGAACTATCTTTTAGATTTGTAAAGTTTTCCATTTATAAAACTTTACAAATATTTAAAAGTTTCTATTTGATAATCACGTATAAATTTGCTCGTGAAGGTTAAAAGTTCTAATAGAAGACATTAGAGGCAAAATAATAAATTCGCTAAATACAAAGAATGAATTTTTATGATGCAAGAACAAACTCTGTAAATCCATTTTAAAAAGCACTTTTAAAATTTGCGATTTAAATGACTGAAATTAATTAGAGTCAGCGATTTATATCATTAATATAGATTTAATTTAAGGAACTTTACATCTAAAGTATTCCAATTGAGTCTTTTTATTTCCTAATCAAAAAGGTTATCTTTGAAGTAAGGAAAGCTTTTCACTTTCTATAACAGACTTGTTACGATCAAACAGGAAGTTAGGAACCTTATAAAGCCGCTAGGAAGAAAACGGAAGAGCCTTTGATAGAATTTAGGGCGCATTTAAAGCCTGACTTCGCAGCTCCAAGAGAAGAGTAACGAACTAGAGGACGGATTACCAGGACGGAAATCCCATCGACCGTCAGTTCACTGAAAGTGCTCTAGAACGGGAGAGACTGGGTGATTCAGTGGAAGACACACTTACCACCATAACTACGTTATATGAAACAGACATGTATTATTTCAGGAAACAGCTAAAGGAAACCGACAAAGGAAAGTTATAAACGAAGTGACAATGAAAAGTAAACGAGCTGAAGCGAAACAGGAGGGGAAGGAAACACTTGCATCAAAATTACAACTCCATTTAATTAAGCCAAGAAACAAGAATTAGGTGACCAAGGAACAAGACTTAGGTTAATTCTGTTACTGAACGGAACATTTTCTATTTTAACTGATATTCTTTAAATGATAGACATTTTCAACAAAATTACGTGATATTCTTTTTCCGTAACAGAATTAACTTAAAGATGTTATAGGTTTACAAAATTATCTTTTTACATAAAAGGACATTCTACTGAATAATAACAAGATCCAAAACATTTTCAACACCAAATGTATAAAAAACATACATATTTATTCACGAATTTTCGGAAAGAATTTTTCTTCCTTTGTCAAGTTTCGAAATAATATAAACAATTTACAGATGTTAATTACCATGCAATACTACACATCCTGGACAATGTTAGGACAAAACAATAAAAATAATCCTCCTTTTTTAAAATAACTAACCTGAACTTTCCATTTTAACACAATTTCAATTGTATACTATACACACATTATTGTATACATTATACCCATATCTTACCTGTTTAATGTATAAAAATAGAATGTCTAAATTGTGGATGGTTCTATATTGGAGAGAGTAAAAGAACTGAGTGTTTATGATAATGCCAATTATATTAAAATGAAGCAGAAAGATAAATCGTAGTTAGTAGAACATTGCTGTATTTTAAAATCATTTATTGATCATTTATTTACTAGAGTACGGAAGGGAAAAACTGTGTGGTGAAAAAGATAAGAAAACAAGAAAAATTATTGAAAGTTTGTTTATAAGAAATACAAAGATTGAAAATATCAATAGAAATGAAGGGTTAGAATAAAGAGTGAGTAAAATTGGCGAGAGATATAATATTACCTAATAAATCAGAAACACAAAATTTGCCGAATTTGAAGAATTGGTTTTTTTTTTAATGAATGAATAAAATTGTTGAAATTATGTTATAATGGTAAGTTAAGTTGTCATTTGAAAGCAGTTTTATTTTGATTGTTATTTTGTAACAATGCCCAGGATGTGTAATATGACCTTGTAATTAACATCTGTAAATTATTTATATTATTTGAAGCTTGACAAAGGAAAGAAGAACTCTTTCCGAAAATTCGCAAATATATATAAGGTAAAGTTGGGAGAGATGACACACAATTCGAATTTTAAACGTAAAATACTAAAAACCTTATTTTTTAAATGTTTGAAAGCTTTAAACTGTTGATTTATCCTTTGCTTTCATATTTACGTTATTTTTTTTTATGTTTTTAATGCTGTTTCTTATTTTTAGAATTTTTAAAAATTTTTTGACATTGAGTCATCTCTCCCATACCTATGGGATAGATGACACGGTTAGTAGGGGATAGATGACCACATGGAATATGAATAGAGACCTGTGTAAATCAAGCTGCTACTTTATTTTTATAAAAACATATGAAATGAAACACTAACATTAAGTTGAATAATGATATTTTTGAAACTTTTTGGACAAAACTGTTTAATAAAAAATCAAATTCCCTGCTGATCAAGACATTAAAATATATTATTCAATACAGTAAAAACCTCGTTAAGTCGTCACCCGGATAAGTCGTCACTCCGTTTAAGTCGTCGTTTTCCTTTGGTCCCGACAAGGTCTCACACACAATAATGAAATAATAACCCTCCTTTACCCGTCACCAAATTTAATTCTACTCCGGATAACTCGTCACCCTCAAAATGACCAAAAGCATCTTTCTTCTCCATTTTGCATGCCATGATGTTGAATTTTCTGCTCCGCCCCTTCACTTTAAGAAAGCCAAGCCTTAAGGGGAATTTTAGATCATGCCTGTCACTTCATTCCTTTCCTACTACTTCGGAGGATTTTGGTTCTTGGAATCTCGCTGCTAATCATTCAAAGCACACTTCTCGCTGCGACTCTGTCGCGTGTAGACGTTTTTTCTTGACCGCTCCTGAGTGTGACTTCATTTCATAGCGAGTAAGCCCCGTTATAAGGGCTATTTTTTCTCTTGCGATTTCGTGGTTCGATTACGTTTTTAACAAACGCAAGGGAAACGAAAACTTATCTCGTTATCTTTTAAAGAAAAAGAAAGACTTAATTGCACTTTTTGAAAAATCAAATGTTTCGAAACAGCTTTTGCCAAAGAACACCGTATTTCCAGGACTACATTAACTATATTCTATCATCGAAACAAGTAATTGAAGAAGCTGATTGCAAAGACAAAAGAAAGAGAATGAGGAAATCGAAGTTTGACGAGATCGAGGAGGTTTTAGTTCGATAGCTGAAATATGCCAGATCGCAAAATGTGGCGATTTCTGCCATGATTCTCAAAAAAAAAAAAAACCATGGAAATTGCTAAGGAGTTGAACATTGAAGATTTCGGCGGCAGCAATGGTTAGCTGGAGCGTTTCAAAGACAGACATTGCCTTTCTTTTAAAACGATTAAAATGTGTTAACTATAAAAGTTTTTTTTTTTTTATTATTTTCCACTGATTCATTTGCATGAATTGATTTCTGAAAATCTTGTTTTACTTACCGAATCCTACAGCAATTCATGAAAATACTGCATTTCAGTGTTTTTTTTGTTTTTTTTTTTCAAAAATTCCCACTCTGCCTAAGTCGTCACTCCGCTTAAGTCGTCAAAAATCTTTGGTCCCTTGAGTGACGACTTAACGAGATTTTACTGCATATATATATATATAAATATATTTTTTACTCAAAAAGAAACAATATTAAAAAGCTAATACAAATAAAAAGAAACAAATTTAGTACACATACAAATCAAGTTAAGTTCAATATAAATATAAAACTACAGTATTGACTTAAGTAATAATTAGGCTATTTACTTATTTTAACGTTTATTTAAGAATAATAAAATAAAATTTAATTATTAAACAAGAAACAGTTTAACAAATTATTTTAATAAACTAAATAAAATCTTTTGATTTGCATACAGTATTTTAAAATAAAAAAGCTAAATATCATCATCGAACTCACTATAACAATGAAAGCACGAATAAAACTTAGTGAGATTTTTTGCACATCTCGTGGTGAGACTACTTCACAGTCTTTATTTTTTTAAGTCTATATGAAACTTAGTGGTAATTATTTTTTTTAATTTTAATTTTAATTTTTAATTATGCAAATTGTAATTGTATTGTGATGAATATAAAATAAAAGAAAGACAAAAATAAAAGAAAAAGAATAAAAAAGGGGAGAGATGACACGTTTAGGTGTGTCATCTCTCCCCAAGTGATGGGACAAATGACACACACCGCCATTTCCACCACGTGGGACCCAAGACACCAGTGACCGGTACATAACCTTGCTTACTCTATTTACATGTTTACAAAGTGAATTATAGCGAAAGATGCCTTAATAAAGGGCTGTTAACTAAACAAATTCGCAAAGTCAACGAAAATTCGAGCACAACCCTGGCTAAATCATTGGAAGAAAAACTCAATAAAATCTCATATATCAATTCAGCACAAATACTCTACACACACTGAAGCTCAGACTGGCCTCAGGTTTTGGTCATATGATGCGCTGCAGTCTACTGCGAATCCTTCTTGAAGTTACATTAGATGTGTCATCTATCCAAACTTTACTATATATATATATATTTGTTTTTATATATTTGGTATTGAAAATGTTTGGATCTTATAATATGATATGAAGAAACGATATAAGGAAGAGGTATGGTCTAAAGAATAATAACAATATCGTCTTATAGTACAGGGAAATTAGACAAAATAGTGGCCGAATCCGGACATTTGAAATAACAAGCTGAAAATTGGTAGAAATGTTGAGAATAGTGTTCTGATTGATATCCCAAAATTCCCAAAAAATCCATCTTGGGGAAAATCCGCCATTTTGAAAAAACCGCCCCCATCGTTGATTTGTCAAGTTTTAAGCATAGCGACTGAACCGAGCGTCTGATTGTACTCGTTTTTGCACCAAACTACTTAATTCAGGCTGCGTTCTCTTCCAAAACACTTAAATTAATAATTATAGACCAATTTTGGTGCTTGAGAAAAAATAATATTTATTTAAATGCGACAAACGAAAATTGATCTAAAATTCAAAATATAAAATACTGAAATAAACCACTTCTCTATCATATCTTCAGAAACATCAAATCTATATTTCAACCCAATGACGGGCCTTCTTCAGGATAAAATATAAATACTTAAATTTTTTAAGAACAGAAAAATTGTGAATTCTAACAATCAAATGAAAAATTCTCAATTGAATAGAACGGGGGTGGTATATGCTTTACAATGCAGAGATTGTAAGGACATCTATATTGGCAACACGGGCAGAACTTTGAAAGAACGGGTCCGCGAGCACACCACTGCATACGACAACAGAGACGACAAAATTTCGGTATGGGCAGGACACTGTATGAGGAATAACCATTGTCCTGACCCCATCGTACACATCGTATTCAACGTTAAAGATGAGGTTAAACGATTCAAATTGGAATCTTGTCTAATTAATAGTTGTGAATGTATGAACAGAGATAAATCTCTTAAAGTAAATGCGGTATCCTTAAGTATTTTCAAAAAATCGTTATTGCACAACAAGAAAATTAGAGAATTTTTGATTTTAAAATAATCTTTATCTGGTTCATTCACTTTATATTGTTTGGTTTTGTTACTGATTGTTTTTGACTAGAAGTTATGTTATTATTATGTTATTGTTATGGTTAATATTGTTTTGATTATTAGATGATATATGTCAGTTGGTACGTTTTTTTGTAATTATTAGAATTTGCTTTGTTTCTTTATGATTATTACTTTATATTCGATCATGATTTGAAAGGGAAAGAAGATGTATTTTCTTTTCTCTTTATCTATGCTATATTTTGTATTTATATTTTATCCTGAAGAAGGCCCGTCATTGGGTTGAAATATAGATTTGATGTTTCTGAAGATATGATAGAAAAGTGGTTTATTTCAGTACTTTATATTTTGAAGATTATGAAATTATCATGATGATGTGATAATTGATCTAAAATTATAATAAATGTATAACCTTGCTTACTCTATTTACATGTTTACAAAGTGAATTATAGCGAAAGATGCCTTAATAAAGGGCTGTTAACTAAACAAATTCGCAAAGTCAACGAAAATTCGAGCCCAACCCTGGCTATATCATTAAGATACAAAAAAATGAATCAAAGAAGACTTCATAACACAAGCCGTGAAGTACAGGCATAAGCAGCAATACAAATATATTATGAAGGGTAAAAGTTAGGTAGCTTATTTCGTGTTGTCACTGGAGTTCGACTGGTTGTTCACTCACCGGCGAAAATCTTTCACTCACTGGTAATGCATGATCTGATAATTATAATCTAAATTAGCGTCGATTTAATAACAGTAAAAAGTAGTTTTTAAATTTTGTAGTTATTTACCGTTACTATGAAAATACGTCGGCCAGAGGTTCAATGTCATCATCGCTATCCGAGTCAGCGTAGTCCACACGATGTGTGCAGCCATGTCCGGCGCAGTAGCCGCACATACTTGTGCAAAGAAAACAGTGTCTTCTTCACCCGCGTCTCTTCTCGCAACCACAGTTACAGTTGCAGGATATGATGTTCGGTATCCGCTCCGGTGCTGGTTCTTCTTTAGTTGGAATGGGTGTCAGCTGACTCATCCATCCCCACTCGCCTTCCGGCAGGCGATTCCCCATCCAAACCTAGAATTATTAGTTGACGACCGACACTGTCTCCCTTAAACAAGCTTGAACTTCTTGCAAGATCTCTTTGTGCCTTTTCTGAACGGAGCAGAAGTAGTATCACATCCACTGATTTTCTACGTACTTCACATACTGGAGACAGATGTGGCTGAAATTCCCTGGATGCGCCCACACAACCCGGTGCAGGAGGAACCCGCCATCGACTGTAAACTCTGCGTTCACTGGAAAGTTTGTCTTGGACGGCGCTATCTCTTCTGAAACGTCGATCAATCCAGACATAGTGCCTTTCCGCATCAGCATCCCGTTAAACAGTGCTGGAGGCCTTGCTGCAAGTTCATCTGTCATTTACTCCTCGAGGTCAACATCGTCACGCACAACACACAGCAATCGGTGAAAAAGTTGGTTAGGGTTGATTTCGACGACAGTGTCTTTGATCTTGGCCGTTTTAGATGCAGTGGCAAAAGTCGTGACTTTGTTGTTTCATTTTAAGTGGACTTTACTGAATCGTTACCTGTGATTGGTTTCCTTGCTTGCAAACCACGGGAGAGAGCCTCATCCCAGTTAACTGTATCGTCGGCTACTATACCGGTAGACAAGAAGGTTCGTTGAGAAGGTTCGTTGAGTCGTTAAAAGGATGGTGGGACTGGAGCCAGTCTACCATCTTGCGAACGTCTGCCTTATCTCTCACTTGCCGAGACTCTCTTAGCTCCACTTGTTGGTCGGAGGTTTCGGCGAAGACTCCACAAAATCTTTCAGTGGCGTCGATTACATGTGCAGATGAAGGCATTGCACAAACCCATCGAGCAATGACATTATCCGTCAATCCACGTCCATGTGTGAGCCCACCCGCCGTCTTCATGTTTCTCATCAACACTTGCTCTATAGTTATATCGGTCCATATGCCTGACCAGAACTTTGCAGATCTCCTGACAGTGAAGCAGCCTTCCTTAATAAATTGCCGGAACTCCAAGGGAGTCCTAACATCCTCGAGCTGAGATGTCCCGCAGAGTGGAAATACGGAATCATTCTTTGGACACACAGCAAGTGAAGAACCCAAACTCCAGAACGTTCAGCTCTGACGAACGACGCATGATGCCAACCATCTTAAAAGAATCGCACCCACAGCTTCGCAGTGAGCCGTCCAGATGAAAAAAGGCCTTTCAGCTTTACTTCGAAGAACTCTGCTGCCTGGGCGATGTATTCTGACGACAAAACGTCATCCACCGAAGTCGTTCCAGAGTGTGGTGTGAGTATGTTCGTTTCAAGCGATCGCTGAGAAGAGAGTCTGCGTCTTGTATATCCTGAATGATCAAGATCGCCAACGACAGCTGCATCAGAAGATGTGCGCGGACAGCTAGAGCGTAGGCATGGCCGTTTACCATCTCGGTCACCGAGTTCTTCGCGTACACCGTCTCCCACAATTCTTCCAAGCAGGAGAACTACGTGGTAGCCAAACACTGCGAGTTGCGCCATGCGCAAACTCGGCTAATTTAAAACTTGCTCATTGGCTCATTTATTTTTGTTTTGTTTTAAAACTGCAGTTAGGAGGGTTTTTATCAACAATGACAGCTTTTTAAACTGGCTGTTTAATGTTTAGTTTGTTTCATTCTAGGTTCCAGTTTGGATGGGGAATCGCCTACCGGAAGCAGAGTGGGGATGGATGGCTCATGCAGGTCAGGTGACACCCATTCCAACTAAAGAAGAACCAGTACGGAGCGGGTACTGAATATCATATTCGGCAACTATAACTGTGGTTGCGAGAAGAGATGCAGGTGCAGAAGAAACGGTTTTCCTTGCGCATATATGTGCGGCTACTGCCCAGGACATGGCTGCACAAAACGTATGGACTGCTCTAACTCGGATAGCGATGACGACGTTGAACCTTTGGCAGACATGTTATCATAGAAATGTTAAATACCTACAAAATTTAAAGAACACTGTTTTACTTGTCTTAAATTGACTTGTCTTAAATATAGGTTATATTTCTTCAGATCATGCATTACCATCAAAGATTTCGTCCAGTTAGTGAACAGGCAGTCGAGCTCCAGTGATAACACGAAACAAGCTACCTAACTTTTACCCTTAATAATGTATTTCTATTGCTGCCTAAGCCTATATTTCACGCCTTGTGTTATGAAGTCTTCTTTGATTAATTTTTTTTTATGTTACAATAACATTTATTATAATTTTAGATCAATTTTCGTTTGTCGCATTTTCATAATTATTATTATTTCTCAAGAACCACAATTGGTCTATAATTATTAATTTTTAGTGTTTCGGAAGGTAATGCAGACTGAATTACGTAATTTGACGCAAAACCGAATATATTCAGACGCTCGGTTCAGTCGCTATGCTTAGAACTCGAAATATCCAAGATAGCGGCAGTTTTTTTAAAATGGCGGATTTTCCGCAAGATGGATTTTTTGGGAATTTTGGGATATCAATCAGAACACTATTCTCAACATTTCTATCAATTTTGAGCTTGTTATTTCAAATGTCCGGGTCAATGTCTAATTTCCATGGACTATTAGTAGGATTCTCGTTTACGCAATGTTTTATGCAATCATTTGAATTCATTATACTTTTTTTTCTTTTTCATCGCATCCTAAAATTCCAAAATATTCTTATTGTTAGTAACAAAATATATTTTTTTTTTAAAAATCCATTTTTCCATTTTTCCCACCTTACAAGTTTAAAAGTTCTGTTAGTTATTAAAAAATAACAAAATTATTTGATAATTTATTCAAACTCTATTAACATTCAAATATTATCCAAATTTGCATTAAAACTTCGTTTTGAATTTCTTTCCATTGATTTTTAGCGGCCCCTTTTGTACAGCTTGCCTGTAAAAAAAAAG
>JAFIDM010001028.1:62763061-62783599 GCA_023159025.1 Thereuonema tuberculata
TGTATTATTTTAATGTTATACATTAACTTTATTGTTTTTCAAAATTATGCTGTAGCATATCTTTGTATTATTTTGATATTATTCTTTGACTTGTTAATGCAGTAAAATAGCTGCGAAAATATTTATACTTTATTATATATAATTAAATATTTTTATAATAAACCCGTTTTTAAGTATCTTCTATATTTTAATTAATATGGGTTTCTTTGCAAGTTTACGTCATACAAGAGATGAAAAGGAAGAAGATTATAGATAAATATGATCAATAGCTTGAAAAGTTAAAGTAATATCACTTTTATAATGTATTACTAAGAATAAACCTGTAACTAATCGAGTTCCTAAACATACTCTTAATAATGAACCAAAACTTCATCAGGAGGAGATGTTAGATGGGCATAAAAGATCAGTATTAGAGATCCGTTAATAATTTTAAATAGTGGGTGTGTTTTCGTATAGTCATTCAGAAGTTAGTTTAATATAAAACATTGGCTTGGAAATTATTTTTTTCTTCTGTTTTAAGGAATTCAATTAAGATTTACAAGATCTATGTTTTACTTAAACTATTAAAACTAATGATAATATTAGTAGTTTTTTAGGATTATTATTTTTTATTTCTTTAGTTTATATAAGATGAATTAGTTATTTTTTATGAATTACAATTTATTTTTTCATTAGCTTATTTATGTTATATTTTGATTAAGACGTTTTATAGGGATGTGGGGTTCAATATCTATGACTCTTAACTTTGACTATTTGAATTTTGGTATTAATAATTTTGTCGATATGTAGGGTAAAACATGATTCTCATTGTAGAAAAGAATTAGGGTAGTAAACTTTTTTGTATTAATTTCGTTTAGATTAATTCCTACTTTTTTGATGATTCTTGGGTGAGGATATCAGCCTGAACGTGTTCAAGCTGGAGTGTACTTAATATTTTATATGTTGATAGCTTCTTTATCATTTGTTTCATGTATTATTATGAGGAATTAGGAGGATTATCATTTATAGTACTAATTAATATTAAAGTAAAAGTTAGAATAATTATTTATATTTTCTCTATTGTAGCATTCCTTATAAAGACACCAATATATTTAGTTCATTTACGATTTTAGTATTTAAAATAAATTTATTTAAATGCTATGATGTGTGGAAAATGAGATATCAAGTTATTAATTGCCTGTTTTTCTGTGGCTCATATAGGAATAGTATTTGAATGGTATTACAACATATTCAGTTTGAGCTTTGTAGGAAGCTTAGTAATAATAGTACCCCATGGGCTGTGCTCATTTTGAATATTTTGTTTTTAAAATATTATTTACGAACGATTGGAAAGACGTAGATTAATTGTAAGTAAGGGTTTAATAACAATTTTACCTAATTTATCTTTGTTTTTTTTTTATTATGCGTGAGAAATGTAGCTGATTCTCCAAGGATAAATTTATGGGGGAAATTTATTTGCTAAGAAGGACAATTTTTTGGTCAAAGGTGAGTTTTTGAGAATTAATTTTTTTTTTATCTTCTTTTAGTGCTGCATGTAGATTATATCTTTTCTCATTAACTCAACACGGGAAGATTATAGTATTTTATGGGTTTAAGGGAATTAAAAGTTCGTGAATATTTATTATTTCTTCATGGAATACCTCTAAATATTTTAGTTTTAAAAATTGATTTTATCTTACGATGCTTGAATATTTCAATTTGTGGAGTTGAGGATGTAGTGAGACTTTAAGCATTAATAGATAATAAAGTGTAAATTTTTCATTAACAATTAGCAGATGACTGCTATTAAAAGATTTTCATTCTAAAGCCTTTTAACCATTTATAAGATAAGCCTAAAATTAAAACAATAAAACTCTTGAATTTTAGTTTTCTTTCCGGTTTTCTAAATCCCTGTAGATTGCTCTCGCTATGCACACTTGCAGAAGCATGACAGAGCAGCTCTCTCTTTGTTTGCCAAGAGCAAATCTCTCTTTAAACATCGGCTTTAGATAAGAAGACATTCCATTATGTGATCTCACTGTAATTGGACTTCTCTCTTATATTTGTAATATCACCCTGATAATAGTCTTATGAGGAACTACAAAAATGAAACACTTTCTCACGAGCGTGTTGTGTGAATGTGTGTCTCCATTATAATTTTTGGATTCCTGGATGACTCTTCTTGAAACTAAGTATGCATGTTCCAGGACTAGGGATCTAATTTTTGTATTTGAAATCTTTTCCAAAGGGTCGAGAAAACGACAAAACGCCTCGTAGGAAAGCATTAAAATCTAATACTATTTCTTATTAATATTTCATTGTCTGAAACAATGAATATAAAAACTTTATCACATCTTTTGCACATCTTTTGATATGTAATGCATAAAATTAACGTGCGTACAACAGCATAAGAAAGAAAAATAAGAATAAAACGCACAAGACTAAGAGTTCACTGATCTGTTTTTGAAAATTGCGATACCGGGAACCCAAGATGAACCACTTTCTGGTTCCCTGACCTTCGTCAGTTGGGTCTGCCCAGTAACGATGGTCAGGAAACCAGAAATGGTCCATCTTGGGTTCCCGGTATCGCAATTTCCAAAAACAGATCAGTGAACCCTTAGTCTTTCTCAAGACTATTGTTATTTTTCTTTCTTATACTTTCTTTGTTGCACGCACGTCAATTTTATGCATTATATATTTCTAGTTTTATAATTAATCTCTTATATGCTAAACAGGTCTTAGCGGGGATTAATTCATCGGCCCTTTTTATTCTTCATTAAGGTTTTGATTTTTTTTTAATTGGAGGGTCGTTTTGATGTTTACTTTTGTTCGATTTATATGTTTCTCGATTTCACTAAGATGTTAAGATACTGGGCAGAACCAACTGACGAAGGTCAGGAAACCAGAAATGGTCCATCTTGGGTTGCCGGTATCGCAATTTCCAAAAACGGATCAGTGAACTCTTAGTCTTGTGCGTTTTATTCTTATTTTTCTTTTTTATCTTTTGATATGATTAAAATGAATTGGATCAAAACAGTTTAAATAATTTAGATTTAATTTTTTTTTTTCCTCAGAAAATGAAAAATGTCTATTACTTGTATTAGAATAAAAATGTAGGCGGTTAAAAAAAAAGAAGAGGAAGAAAATTAATGAAAGAACATTTGAAAAAAATAGACTGTATTGTTACGAATTTCGTGGGTTTTTTTCCATTGTTTAGATAAAATAAAAAGTGTGATTCATTAGATTATTGTCTTGTCTTTTCGCCAATATTAATACAGTCAGATCTCGATATAAGGTCACCCGCATATAAGGTCACGCAGCATACAAGGTCACTTTTCCAAAGTCCCGGCTCATTGAATAGGAATTCTATGATATGAAATATCGGATATATGGTCAGGTCTTAAAGACCGTAATCGCATATAAGGCCACTTTTGTCTGTGATTTCAATGCCACACTGATTCAATTCCAAGAATTTTTCCGTGGATACGATCTTTTATCGGCGTCATTTCTCCTTCTGACGGAAGGGACAGCTTTCCCACGCCTGGACGAGTGGGAAGGATATTTCTCCGTTCCCATCGCGTCACGTGTCCATCGTTGTTCACCAGGAAGTCGAAGGAAAGGATCTCATTCCAACCGTTTCTGTGCTTGTGTTATGATGTCGACAAAAAGAAAAACGTTGTCTCTATCAGAGAAAAATAAAATCGTCGAAGATTTTGAAAACTCTAATGTATCGAAAGCATGTTTTGCCAGAGCGTGGGATACCACGACTCTCAACAATATTCTGTCGTCGCATACTGTTGCAGAAACATGTAATGGAAAGAGAAAAAGGAAGCATTTATCACCGTATCAGAAAGTTGAAGAAGGCCTTCTCCAATGGATAAAATTTGCTAGAGCGCATAATGTGCCTATATCGTGCTTAGTACTGAAAGAAAAAGCTCTACAAATACCGCCGAATTAGGAGAGAGCGATTTTATGGCGAGCAATGGATGGATACAGAGATTTAACTTAAGACATGACTTAAATTTTAAAACAGTGTGCGGTGAAACCGGTGATGTGGATGATAGCGTTTTAAGTGATTGGAAGAAATCGGTGTTAGATGACATTTTGAAGCGGTATGAACATTGCGATATATTCAATGTTGATGAATGTAGACTTTTTTTCCGGGTCATTCCCGACAAACTCTTACTTTCAAGAAAGAAAAATGTATAGGGGGGGAAAAAAAGTAAAGAAAGACTGACAATTTTTTTCGGAGCTAATATGGATGGCTCTGAAAAACTGAGACCGCTAGTTATCGGAAAATTTCAAAAGCCACGTTGCTTTAAAAATGTCAAGTCTTTACCTTTGGATTATGATGCAAACAAAAAAGCATGGATGAATGCTAACATATTTGAGAAAACTATACGGTGTTTCGATAGATACTTTTTGAAAAATAAAAGAAAAGTTGTTTTCATCGCAGACAATTGCCCTGCTCATATCAACATACCTCAATTGAAATCAATTGAGCTTGTTTTGTTATCCCCAAATGTTACCAGTGTTTTGCAACCTTTGGATCAGGGAGTCATTCAAAATCTGAAATTGAACTACAGAAAGCTCCTTCTGAAAGATTTGATTTCAGCAATTGATGAGAAAAAAAATTTTCACGTATCTGTGTTGGATGCAATTTTTTATATTCATAAAAGTTGGAGCTTGGTGTCAAACACATGCATCTCAAATTGCTTTCGACATGCTGGTTTTCAATTTTCTTCAAATAGTGTAGATGAAATAACAGATAAAGATGATGAAGACGATATTCCTTTAGCTGTGTTAATACAAGATCTCAGAAATCGCGGCTGTGCTATAGAAGGGGAAAGTGAATATGTAAAAATTGATGATGAAATTGCTACCACTTCTCAAGCTTCGATTTCCGAAATTGTTTCGCAGGTTTTAGATTCCAATGTATTAGAAAGTGAGGATAACGACAGCGATACTGAAAGTGAAGCGGTGACACAAGTAGAAGCGCTCAGAGCATTAAATGTCGTACGACATTTTTTTTACGAGTCGTGAGGGAGCTGCAGAACATTTTCAGAAAATACAAAACTTAGAAAACATTGTACAAAAGATTAAAGCAAAATCACGACAATTCTGTATTATGGATTTTTTTAAGTAAGGTCAGTTGTACACCAGTACTTTGCTTGAGCATACTAATATTATTTCTAAAAACTTTATTCCAAATTAAAATTTTAAAAAATAATTTCTTTCTAATTCCTAATTTAATTGGTTCAACTAAATTAAAAAATTATAACGTAATAAACTGATGTTTTTGTACGTATTAAATTTTACAAAGAATTATACTGTATTTATATAATGCTTATTTATTGACAAATGCGTATGAATCGGTTATAAGGTCATCCCGCTTATAAGGTCACTTTCGCGAGGTCCCAAGGGGTGACCTTATATCGAGGTCTGACTGTATCTTGCTGTAATATAGACATTATTATCTCCTAATGAATGGAATCATGACAATAAATTTAATGGTATAATCACTAACATAGTTCTTCACTAAAAACATTAGCATTTACAAAAAAGGATTTTCAAAAACGAATGGTTGTTCAAATGGACTATTATCTGGAATCTAACAAGATTCAGATAACGTAGAATTTCGAACTGTAGATGCTACAAAGCTATTATATATTAACATCCGTTCGTTTCATTCTATTTTGAATATTCTATTCAACCATGAAATAATGTTTACTATCTGTGGAATGCGGAATGGAAATACGCCTTACGCACTGGTAATCATCAAAGTTTTGAAGAGTGTGTAATATTCGAAGTATGTTGATTCTTCCAATAAGTACGATATACGAGACACTGGAATCTTATCTACATCATTGAAAGGAAGATAGACGATGCCTTTCCCTACCTATTGTTCAGGAATCGTCTTCAGGTCTGACAACTGTCTTTATTAGACAGTTTGGAAAGTTTATTGGACAGTTTAACTCGGACGGAAAGTTTATTGCAAAGTTTATTGGACAGATTTGATTGGAAAAAAAATGACGATTAGAGATCGCTTGTATTAATATCTTACTGTAACAGATAGTCAGATAGAATGACATGAAGATGATTCCTGAACAATAGGATGCGAAAGGCCTCGTCAGTCTTCCTCTCAACGATTGAGAAAAAAACCCCAGTGTCTCGCATATTGTAACTTCGCCCACAGTCACATTAGGAATACTTTCTTCCAATAAGTTTGAAGAAAAGGGCATGAAACAAGGAATTGCAGAAAAGAATAAGACAGCTCAGCATTTATTAAAGTCAAGATTCCCAATATCAAAATCTTAGAAAGTAAAAAAAAAAGTCCCAAAAAAATCGAATTGACTTTTTTTTTCCAATCCAATCTGTTCAATAAAGACAGTTCTAAATGTTTCTTCTATTTCTGAATGATAGTTTTCCATACGTACAGGGTGGCCAAGAAGTTCCCGTACTACTTATTATGTTAATAATATAATAGGGGGCATGGAAACTTTCCGACCACCCTGTACAAATTACAAAAAAAGGGTTAAAAGTTTTTTTTTAAAGATAGAAATATTTTACGTGTGCAGATTATTTTAAAAGAATAAATAAAGAAATTGACATACAAAACTAAACTGGATAAAATATATATATTTACAATTAAAACGAACCGGTTTCGCTATATACAAATAGCTTCCTCAACTAATACAAAATAAATGAACTGGTGCTTAAATACAGTCAAAGCTCAAAACATAAGCTGTAATTAACCAATGAAATAATTTAGAAGACGAAGCCAATGAGATGAGAAGCTACCAACATGACGTAACAGTTACTGCTGCATACCCCTCGGAACTGTCAGCCAGGTAAGTTGACGTCATCAACCGCGAGCCGTCGCTCGTCTGCTTTATGCCATTAAAACATAAAAACAAGAAAAAAAAACTAATACAGAACATAGTTATTCTTTTTTACAAAAACTATATTCAACAATAGTTTGAACCGATAGAGTCTCATTATAGCATCCAATAGAAGTGATGATAAATAATGCTTCAACACATTTTCTTCTAAAATGATCGTGTTCAATAAAGAGCATTGAAGGATTGCTGAAGTCCATCTGATGATTCTCTGTAATGGAGTGCGTATAAGTATTATAATTTTTGTCCTGGTTTCTAAAAGCAGCAATATATTATCGAATACGTGTTTTTAGCTTCTGTCGAGTTTCCCCAACATAAAAACAGTCCCCTTGAGTACATCTCAAAGCATTAACCACTCCTTTATATTCAGAAGGATCAGAAGATCGCTTTGACTTACGCGATAAGAAGCGCAAAAGTGTATTATTAGAAGGAGATGTTAACGTGAATTGAAAAGGTCGAAATAAATTTCTCAAACTATTAAACAATTGCTGATGATATGGTATGGATATATATGCAGTTTGTACATTAGAGGAAATGTTATCATTATGGTAAAATTTATGAAAAGCTCTTCTTATGTGATTATTTATGAACAATTCAGGGTAATCATTGGCATAGAAGTTCAATGTTATACCTTGACTTGTTGGTTACGATAAACAGGCGTATATATTCATTTATTTTTTTCATTAATAATTTTTCATTATTAGAAAAATATGATATGCCCGGCGTGGATGAAAGAAATGAGTTGCCCATTTTTGAATACTGTTCCTGACTGAGATTAACTGTTTCTCCCCCTTTATCGGACCTAACTATTTTTGAGTTATTATTCCTAATTTCTTTCAATTCATTAAATATTAAGGGATTGAATGGTTTGGCTTGAGATTTACTTAAAGAATGCATAATATTTCCTGTATTGGAACTTAAATTATCAGGAATAGCGTCAGGAAGAATACCAGCCTCTATGGGTGGAACCACTTGCACTAACTTGGGTGTGGAAGGAAGATTAAATTTTAAACCTTTACTTAAAATATTTTCTTGAATATTAATTAATTTAACACTGCTCAAATTAACAATGCGACTGGAATCTGTTGGTTGTAGTTGCCACTTTTTCATACTCAGTCTGGATAGTTTATGCCGATGCGTTTGCCGAATATTTTTCTAATAATGAAAAATTAGTGTTGAATTACAATAGGAAGGTATTATTGGAACTAGCTAGTGATGGCGATATACTTCACAGTTTTGCGGATGAGCTTAAGGATAGTAATCTTAAAATTCGGACTATTTATTTCCAGCCCAAAACGCATAAATGTAGAAATGCTGATAATCTATATCCTGTTCGCACGATAGTGAATTGGAATGACTCGGCTATCAAAAGTTTGTCTAATTTAATTTTTCAATAATTATCATGTTTTTTTTTATTATTTGGTTGTTTTCTTTGCATAACAGTACTGAATTAATTGCAAAATTGTCACAGATTGACCTTTTAGATAATTTTTCATTTTTTTCTTTACATGTTGATTGTTTACTTCAATCACAAATGATTTAGTCTCGCAGGCATTTCAACACTTTGTTATAAAGTATTATACTGGATTCATTAATAAACAGCAATTTAATAGATCTTTATGCATAATTAGCGCTCTTTATAGAATGCAATTTTTCTCCTTTCAAGGTAGATTTTATAGGCACACTTCCGGTTTGTTTATGGGGCTTTCTGCCTCCATGATCATTGCTGAGTTGGTCATAGGTTTTATAGAAGACAATGCTTTTCTTATTTTTGATGAGGGGCAACTTAATATTCCTTTTTACGGTAGATATATCGAAGATCTCATTTTGTATTCTGACTCAGCTATTCAGGATGGAATTCTTGATATTATTAATGGGATCCATCCTTACATTAAATTTTCTATTGAGAAAGAAATTGATTGTAAATTGCCTTTTCTTGATATATTGATTACAAGAAAGGATAAGAAAATATATATGTCTGTTGATCGTAAACCAACAAGTCAAGATATAACATTGAACTTCTATTCACAAAATCCTCTTTCTTTAAAGATCAATTGCATAACTATAGCTGTTTTCAGAGCGTTTAGGGTTTCAAATACTATTAAAGTCTTTAATATTGAAATTGAAACTATCAAAAAAAATTTTTTAGCTAATGATTACCCTGAATTGTTTATAGATAATCACATAAGAAGAGCTTTTCATAAATTTTACCATGATAACATTTCCTCTAATGTATAAACAGCATATATATCCATACCATATCAATTGTTTAATAGTTTGAAAAATTTACTTCGACCTTTCCAATTCATGTTAACATCTCCTTCTAATAATACACTTTTGCGCTTCTTATCATGTAAGCCAAAGCGATTTTCTGATCCTTCTGAATATAAAGGAGTGGTTTATGCTTTGAAATGTACTCAAGGGGACTGTTTTTATGTTGGGGAAACTCGACAGAAGCTAAAAACACACATTCAACAGCATATTGCTTCTTTTAGAAACCAGGACAAAAATTATAATACTTATACGCACTCCATTACAGAGAATCATCAGGTGGACTTCAGCAATCCTTCAGTGCTCTTTATTGAACACTATCATTTTAGAAGAAAATCATTGAAACTTCTATTGGATGCTATAATGAGACTCTATCGGTTCAAACTATTGCTGAATATAGTTTTTGTAAAAAAGAGTAGTTTTGTTCTGTATTTGTTTTTTTTTTTTGTTTTTATGTTTTAGCGGCATGAAGCAGACGACGGCTCGCGGTTGATGACGTCAACTTACCTGGCTGACAGTTCCGAGGGGTATGCAGCAGTAACTGTTACGTCATGTCGGCAGCTTCTCATCTCATTGGCTTCGTCTTCTAAATTATTTCATTGGTTAATTACAGCTTATGTTTTGAGCTTTGACTGTATTTAAGCACCAGTTCATTTATTTTGTATTAGTTGAGGAAGCTATTTGTATATAGCGAAACCGGTTCGTTTTAATTGTAAATATATATATTTTATCCAGTTTAGTTTTGTCTGTCAATTTCTTTATTTATTCATTTAAAAAAAGTTTTTTTTTAAAAATTTGATTTACTTGTTACTTATTTAAATTATTAATTTTGGAACTAGTTTCTTCTGCGCAAGTAAACAAGCCCTCTATCTCCTATGTAAACTTTTTGTTTGAGTTCATTTTAATGTTCTGTTCGTTTGAATTAAAAGAAATAGCAGAATAGATGCCCTAACTTATTACTATAGCGTAGGGGAATTATTATTATTATCTCGAAAAAGTTTCAAACCATGGGATTCCCCAGCTAAGACAATATGGCGGGTCAAGGACCAAAGCACATATTGCCAAGTGTATTAAAAAAAAAAAAAAAAGTTTGGAAGAATACTTAGGGATGTGTGCTTGTGTCTATAAATTTCCTAACTATGCGTGTTGTGTTGAGTACCACAGCCTTCTGGAGTTGTGCATAAGTGTTTTTATGAAGTCCTAGTGTGCTGAGGCTGTGGTGCAATGTGTGAGGCACCAGACCAGTAGCGGACAGGATGATGGGTACAACACGTACTCGGTCCTGCCTCCACTGCTTCTGGAGCTCGTGTGCTAGGTCTGTGTATTTACTTATCTTGTCAGCGTGAGTTTCCTGCATGTTCTTGCTGAAGGGAACTGCAATATCAATGAGATAGGTCTGTTTGTTGACCTTATCAACTAGTGTAATGTCAGGTCTGTTGTGATGTATAGTTTTGTCTGTGTGAATGGGACGGTCCCAGTATAGCTTATGTGAGGGTGACTCTAGTACGCTTTGTGGTGTGTACTTGTAGAATGGGACCGTGTTCTTAATAAGTGAGTGTTTGTGTGCTAGCTGTTGATGAACGATCGACGCTACCTGATTGTGTCGGTGGAGGTAGTCTGTTTGGGACAGAAGGGGACAGTCAGATATTATGTGGTCGATCGTTTCATGTGTAGTGTGGCATTTCCTGCATCTGTCGTCGTCATCATTATTATTATTATTATTATTATTATTATTATTATTATTATATCGAAAATGCTTCAAACCATGGGTTTCTCCAGCTAGGACAATATGGCGGGTGAAAGACCATAGCACAAATTGCCAAGTGTAAAAAAAAAAAAAGTTGGAAGAATAGTTAGGGATGTGTGGTTGTGTCCATATATTTCCTAACTATGCGTGTTGTGTTGAGTACCACAGCCTTCTGGAGTTGTGCATAAGTGTTTTTATGAAGTCCTAGTGTGCTGAGGCTGTGGTGCAATGTGTGAGGCACCAGACCAGTGGCAGACAGGACGATGGGTACAACACGTACTCGGTCCTGCCTCCACTGCTTCTGGAGCTCGTGTGCTAGATCGGTGTATTTACTGATCTTGTCTGCGCGAGTTTTCTGCTGATTCTTGCTGATAGAAACTGCAATATCAATGAGGTAGGTCTGTTTGTTGACCTTATCAACAAGTGTGATGTCAGGTCTGTTGTGATGTGTAGTTTTGTCTGTGTGAATGGGGCGGTCCCAGTACAGCTTATGTGAGGGTGACTCTAGTACGCTTTGTGTTGTGTACTTGAAGTATGGGACCGTGTTTTGAATAAGTGAGTATTTGTGTGCTAGCTGTTGATGAACGATCGACGCTACCTGATTCTGTAGGTGGAGGTAGTCTGTTTGGGACAGAAGGGGACAGCCTGATATTATGCGGTCGATCGTCTCATGCGTAGTGTGGCATTTCCTGCATCTGTCGTCGTGTGTGTTTGCGTCGTGTAGAATGTGTTTCTTGTAGTTGCGTGTGGGGATGACTTGGTCCTGTACCGCGATCATGGAACCTTCGGTCTCCCCAAACAGCTCACAACTCGTCAGCCATCTGTTCGACACTTTCATGTCTACATGAGGCTGGCTGAGTTCGTGGCGATGTCTGCCGTGGAGTTCCTTATGAGCCCATGATTCACGCAGCTGCTGTGTGTGGATGTCGGAGATGGTGAGTGTTAGAGAAGGGTTTTTCGAGGTCCAGGGGTGTGAGGTGTATGTCAGCTTTGACAATATAACGTTTCGTCCTTCTAAGGATTCCGATTCTTTTTATCGGGAGAGGCAGGGTTGGGCTGATGAAACCGTAGGAGGACGAAACGGCCGTACCCAACTCCTCTCCTAATAACTGAATCGGAAAGGCAATTTCTATTTGATTCAGATACTGTTCTTTTGTTTTCTTGTTTATTTTGGTTTCTTCAATTCATCTCACAGCACGTTAAACTTTGGCGTTTTTTTTGCCTTATTTTCTCAAATAACATTCTTTGAGCTTCTGCTTTATTGTTAAAGTCCTTTCATCCCTACGAGTCGTAGGAAAAGGATTTGGTTGATGTCGTAAGGCACAACAATTTATTTTTCTTGTTTTTCTTTGGTTAGGGGTCACTTCCAGATTGGCGGTGGCCCACAGCAATAGGATCTTGCCTTTCCGATTCTTTTTATCGGGAGAGGCAGGTTGGGCTGATGAGTCCGTAGAAGGACGAAACGGCCGTACCCAACTCCTCTCCTAGTAATTGAATCGGAAAGGCAATTCTTATTTGATTCAGGTGCTGTTCTTTTGTTTTCTTGTCTCTTTTTGGTTTCTTCATTTGAGCTATATGTTCTTCAAAAATTCCTTTGGACGAGCAAGTTTGACATTAATATTTTACTTTCATAGCAATAATATTTTGTTGCAATTTGTGGGGGGTAGCTGAGTCATATGATGTAGTTTGGATTGATGCTGCAGGCTTTTTGTAAGATTCAACCATAAAATTATCCTTATTATTCGTGACAATTATATCCAAAAAAGACAGTTGTTTGTTATTATTTTGTTTTTCGTATGTTAATTGGAGATTGCTATTTAGGCTATTGAAGGTAGCTAGAATCTCTTCATCAGTATTGATATCAGCAACAATAAATATGTCGTCGACATATCTTTGGTAAAACCTGATAGATGGATCGTAACTGATAAAAAACCGGTTTTCAATGTGTTGCATTGTTATTTTAGCCAATATGGCGGATGCCGGAAGTCCCTTAAAAAGCCCTCTAATTTGTTTAATTATACCGTTATTAGCCCAAAAAATATTGGTCATCCAATAGTAATTCAATTAGATCGTAAATTAACGACATATCGTCCTGATTATTATTCCATGCTAAATTCCCTAGTGCTGACATAAGAAGATCCGGTAAAAATCTAGTTTACGGTACCGGGTATTGGTATTTTTTTTTTTCGCATCGTCAAGGGCAAAAATTGTTCCAGAAGTTACCAACAGATACATCCTGCAGCTGAGCAGACCTCACTTAACCTAACTTACAGCTAATCGGAATAAACACTTCGGTCCTTCGGACCTTATATTGTAAGCGGGAAGCGGTAAGACGCCCTTCAGCACTGAATCATAACGAGACATACTATTGGCTGGTATCGGATTCTAGACTTTAGCCGAAGATCCTTAGTAATGGAAGTAAATAAATCTACTGCATCTATAGAAAGCATGGTGTCGCGATCATAAGATGAGAGTAAAAAAAAAAAAAAATACCAGAAACTGACAACCTCGTCTCACGTTATGGGCCTCTCCCATTGGGTGACACATTACATACATTGGCACCACTGCGCTTTCGATGTATTGTTCATACTAGCCTCAGTATGGAGACCTTGTTATTTACTATGACTTCCCATGGGTGATGATCGCCAAAGAGCGTGAAACAGCTGTTCCAGGATGTCACTTGTGAATAATTTGGTCTCGTCCATTGTTGTTTATTTCTCTCAGTTTATTCTATTAATAAATTAAATCGAAACTATAAATTGCATTTCATATAGGAAAATCATCAGAGATTTTAAGAAAAGCAAGGTTCATTTTAATTTGATTTTTTTAAACTTAACATTTGAAGAAAGTAATAATAATAATAATAGTGCAATATTTCAAAACAACCAGGAAAGTAAACTTTGATTTTCTCTTTCAGAAACTTATTATAATTATGAATTATTATCTAATGGCTAGATAATAAAACTGAAGAAGAAATAATTAATAATTTAATGTAATAACATAAATTAATGCTTATCTATTGGATCATCTAGATAATGGCTAAATAATCTTCTCCATCTAATTACTATTAATTATTTTTATCTTCTGAGATTACAATCAGCAGTTCGTTTACACATTGTTAATCATTACTGGTTTTCCAGTTGGATTAGAATAAGTCACTGAAGAAACAGATCAATTTATTGATTCTTTCTCTGATTAATGACAAAGATTTAAAGAACAATTTTTTCTAATTTACAATTGTCTACTTTTCTGAAATGTCTACCAGATGTCGCTGTTGTTTGTGAAACAGCTGTTTTCAAACGGAATCAATACAAGTGAATAGAATTTAGTGCTAATGCATAAATTTAAAGGAGACCAATTATAATAAAAAAAAATTAAAAATATTAATTAAAAAAAGAAAGTACATTAAAAGAAAAAAAGAAAAAAAAATTAGGTAAATAAGAAAAAAAAATCACTACAACATTCAGATTAAAAAAGATTATGAGAAAAAAAAATACGGATTTAAAATGACAACCCTCATTGTGAGAGTCCGAGACGTTAAGCATCAAACTATAGCTGACAACTGAAATCACGGTGTTGCATTTCTAACATTTAAACTAATAGATGAAATCCAATGAAAACAATGCCAAATAATTCGAACATGGGGTGGGGAATCTACCCTATTGCTACGTTGTTTAGGCCTCTGAGCACGATGTTGAAGTCCGTTTGTCGATCCGACTTTTCGTTCGGGAGTTTTTTGGGAGGGGGGTACAATGACAACAAATATCTCGAACACGGGGGGGGGGGGGGCGTTGGACCCTTTAAAATACCACATTTCTATGGTGTTTGGGTCTCTGAACACGATGGTGAAATTCGTTTGTCGAGCCAACCTTCCGTTTGGGAGGTGTTAGGGGTGGACAGACACGGACGTACGGAGGAATAGGATAAAAGCAATAGTTTCCGATTTTGGTCGCTATCACAGTACCTCCCAAATGGGTCGTTAAAAACCAATAGCAGTTATTATACTGTAGATGAACGTAATGGTATAAGCCATCGGTTCTCAACCAGGTGTCCGTAAGACATTTTAATGATTTTAACGTGAATATAGGAATAAATTTGTTTTACTCAAAATATGTTTTTTTATACGTTTCACTTTTACAACGGTATAATTCTATCTCGTCTTAATTTAGTTGAAGAAAGCAACAATCAATAATTATAATATACTTAATGCCTTTTCGCAACCATATACTTGTTTGATACTATATTTTCATCTCTCATCCGTATGAAAAATAAATGTCGAAATAATCTTAACGTAAAACCAAACCTACAGCTTAAAATTTCAACTCTGCAGCCACGTACGTTGATCGCAACAAAAAACCAACACAGTCAGCGATAGTAATTTCATTTATGAAGAGCTCAAATTAATAATTACATTTAATTATAACTCAACTGTATTTTTTTTCTCAAATTTGTAGTTCACAATTACCCCATTAGTATTTTTAAACCTATTGTAAAATAGAGGCTACTATGTAAAATAAGCTTATGTTTAAATTTTATTTCTCTACTTTTTGAGGGAGGGGGGAGTTCATGAGCGTAGCTTATGTGTTAAGGAGGCCTCGATTTGATAAAGGTTGGAAACCACTGCTATAAGCGATTAATGACTTAAATTATTAAAACTCGAAGTTTACATCCTGATTATCCTGTCACAAAAAGAACTATTATATAACTATTATTCTTGTTGTAATAAATTAAGGAGAATATTTATTTTTTTTTAAAAGAAAATCACAAAATTTGCCTGGATTTTAGAAAATGGAAATTATGTTAGCTCAGATTGTTTGGCTAAAGATACATATGCTGCAGATACCCCACATTCACGGTAAACATTAAAGCAATAAAACCACACTTTCTATCTTACGAAATCCTGAATAAACTAAGAGTAATCTCATCGTTTCTCATTATGTAGACAAACAAGATCAGTTCCTTGTTTGAATAACAGTAAGTTGTATTGTCCTCCAAATGAGAGATGGCCGCCCTGTTTTTGTGAGATCTGCGCATGAATGATCGATTAGTCTGGTCAGGCACTTCCGTCTGATTTTATGACAGGACGCCGCCATTACGGTAATCGCTTGTTACTTTGCAAAAGAGCATTGTATTCATAAATAATATATATTTATTTATTTATATAAATACTTATTGTTAGCAACTGGTATTGAAATAACGCTAAATAGTCGAGAGAAATTTTAATTTGGCGTTATCAACATGTCTTTCTCAGTGAAAACAGACGCTATCGTCCATTGTGACAGGAAAATATAATTGATCAGCTACCGGAAGGGCTGCGCAGTTCAAACTTCCGCCGGCCAACTTTCATTTGGAGGACAATGGTTTCAGATTTTAAGCATTGTATCAGAATCAATTTCTTCCGAAAAATGACTTGAGATTTTTCTCCTATGATGACTTCATGGATATTATCGAATGCTGTTTTAACAGAAAAACGTTAAAAATGTTGACTATATCAGGATGACAAGTGGACAGAAAGGGCCACTAACTTCCTTATGAATTTACAGTATAAAATAAGGCAACAAATTTTAGTAACATTAAAACTATTATAAGTAACTTTCGAACATTGACTGTTCATGAGACTTGATAACGTTTACATCTATGTCTGAGGAAGAACAGTCAATTTCGAAACTGAAAAACATTAATTTAAGTATTAATTTTTATTTTATTACAGTGTACTGTCTTATTTTATACTATCGCTGATAATCACAAGTTAAATTAAGTTTCCATACTTTTTTAGTAGATCTTTCCTTCTAAAGCCTCTACTATTAAATATTCTAAACATCTCACCAAATTTAAATGTAAAACAACTACATTTAATACAAAAAGCAAATTTTCGAAAAGATTGCGTCTTTTCTTTCTCAAGCCTAAAATAACAATAATTTGAAGAACAATACTCTAAATTACATAAAATTCCTCGAGAAAATATAAATAATACATGAAAATAATACCATTTAGTTCCAATCTTTGTTTCTTCAACAATAATATACGATGGGGCTTAACAATTTAGTTCCTTGATTGTAACCTTATTATTACATTTTTTACATTTTATTATTACATTTTTTACATTTTATTATTACATTTTTTTACATTTTTATTATTTTCATTTTTCAGTGAAGGAACGAATGACGGAACATGGTACCAGCATTAGGAACAAGTACATTGAAAAATCAGAAGTGGCAGAACATTGTGTGAACAGAAATCATTGTATTAACAACGAGATACAAATTTTATATATTGAAAGAGACACCAAAATAAGAAAGATAATAGAAAGCATGTGTATCCGGAACACAAAAAGAAAAAACATGAATAGGAATGATGGTATGGAAATAGAGAAATTTTTCACAAGATTAGCTAAAAGTTTTGTAGATAAAATATGCACAAAATGTAATAATAAGGTTACAATCAAGGAACTAAATTGTTAAGCCCCATCGTATATTATTGTTGAAGAAACAAAGATTGGAACTAAATGGTATTATTTTCATGTATTATTTATATTTTCTCGAGGAATTTTATGTAATTTAGAGTATTGTTCTTCAAATTATTGTTATTTTAGGCTTGAGAAAGAAAAGACGCAATCTTTTCGAAAATTTGCTTTTTGTATTAAATGTAGTTGTTTTACATTTAAATTTGATGAGATGTTTAAATTAAGTTACTTATGTCTTTCAAATAAGAAACAACTATTAACCATTGTTAAACATCTGTTCTAAAATTAGAATTGTCATTTAATATACATTCTAGTGAGCTCAAACAAAAACAAAAAATTCCACTTTTTAAATTATAATTTACAATGTCGGCCTGTAATCACTGTAGCTCATAAATCTTTATCTAGGACATTGAAGTTCTACTGTTATCGATTGAATCTTTAAATAGCCTCTTAAATTCAAGATATAATTTTTGGTAAAGGATGGAAGTACATATAAGAAGCTAAGGACATTGTAAAAAATACTGTACTTCAAAACACATTACTTTTAAAAGCTGAAACTAAAATTAGGTGGACATTATTCGTTGTGAGTTGCCTTTTAACTTTCTTTAAAAATCAGATGTTTAAAATGATATAACTAAGACTTACCAAACTTTCAGAGCGCCGTTAACGTGGTAAATCAATTGTAATTTCAATTTCAAAGCTTACTAGTATATTTAGATCCCGTCTGCTTCTAATTCGTTTTGTCACAAATTGAATGTATAGATGTCGTGTTACAGATGAAAGAACCACTATTTTAACATATACTCTTCTGGTTTATATTCGAAAGTTTGCTTATCAATCTAAATCTCCACTGCTAAAGTGATTTTATTCTGTACTGTAACTCTCTTGTAACATCATCAGAGTTCACGCATTTTTATCTCGTTAGCCACTTCCTTACCTGCTGCGTCTTACTGATTAATTACATCTGAAGACGGAGATGTGTTTAATCAGTAAAGTGCTTTAGCCGATTGTTTCCGCTTAGATTCCCTGATTACTTGTTGTCTAACTAAATGAAAGTTTCCTGAATTGAACCAAATAGGCCCTGGAGTCTTAACAGCAACGATCTAATGCTACTTCCAATAGGAGATTTTCGTCTACTCGTTAGGGGATTGTCTAGACCAAATCGACTTCCTTAGAAAGTATTCGACTTTGGTCGTTCAGAGACGGTGCTTTTGTACTAGTTGTTTAGTGTCAATTTGGCGATCGCGAGACAAAGCTTACTTATAATCAATTAACCATCTTTCCAAACAGAATTGCGTTACGATGTACATCAAAATCGTTTTTCATATTGAGCAAGAAGAAAGTATTTCATATTAATATTAACTACAATTGCAAATAAAATTTAGTAAAAACATTATAAAAAACTTATTATTTCAAACTGTCTTTTGCTTTTCTAACATTCTAGTCCATTGTTTATTTTCCAGTCGTCTTATCCATTCTTTTTCTTTTGCTTTTTTTCTTTTTTCTTGAGGATCGTCAGAGTCTGGATTACTCTGTCTCTCGTACAGATTCAATAACATCATTAAGTCAACAGTACAATAAATATTAAGCACTGCTGCAAATAGTACGGTTGCCAAAAATAACTTTCTAGTTAAAGATAAGTCAACCAAAAAACGTAAACCGAATTCTCTTCCTTCGAAGAGAAGGAAAAAAAATGCAATTAAAATAAAAAATCCAATAAAAATAAAAAAAATGCAAATAATTTTAGCAATTAATTCAATTAAAGACTACAAAGCCATATTTTCAAATAACTTCAAAATGAAATCTCGTTTTTAAACCAAAATTGAAAATCCAATGGACAAACAAGTCCCTTTCTTTTTTGGTCAAAGCAATAAGCTTGTTATCATGCTTTTCAGAAGTCTAATGCTTCTCGACAGATATCTCAACCTTCATTTCTAGCAGAAAACAAGTACTGGTCACTTTAAATGACAAAAAAAGACAGAATTGCAGCTAACTTCAGATTAGGGGAAAAAACCATATAAAACTATAGCTAACTTCAGTTTAGCAAAAAAAATATATATATATATATATATATAGTGTTTCAAGAACTTATATTCATACTTTTTTTTTTCAAAAACGCTGTACCTTATACATTAACAATATTGAATCTAGTCAATATTATATTTTTGCCAATCTATACAGATTTATCAATAAATCTTAAAATATAAAATTAGTCTCGCAACAAAATAATTAGAATAATATACAGATAATAGCAATCCAATAAAGTTTTTACACATAAAACATCTAATGGCAAAACTAATCATAATCCTTAATATGATATTAGTGTTTGTACAGAATGAATCGAAGATTATGCTCAAGTCAACTTTCAGCATAAATTATACTGTAGATGCAGGACATTTTCTACTTAGTAAGCTATCACACTTTAAAAAATATCCATGAAAGAATATTAGCAGAAACACCTACTCATCTAACTACGGAACAATTTACAACTACGTATATCATTAAAATATATAATCTAAGAATACATATAATATCAATTTTACTTGTATTTTATCTAATTTTATTTAATTTGCAGTAGTCTGTAGGTTATTAATATATTTTAAATCCTTGAAGAGATGAAACAATCTAATAATTAAGCTTAACTTAAGTCCCTCAGTTCTTCATTTATTTAATGTTATGATTAATTATTAGATTTAATGAATGTTTGGTTTAATTTTTTCCACTTCACAGGAAAAACCAGACTATAAGTTAAAAGTAAAGAAGGACTTTGTAGCTACTGTCCTAGTAACTAGAACTGTCCCTTTGTGGGTGTGGGTGTTAGTTTCCCTACTTATCATAATAACATTAACACTGGATGGATCTTCCTGGTATTTGGGGTTCAGATTTAGGTGAATTAGACGTGCAGATATGAACGGAAACTGGATTTCTATCGATTTCTTATAAATGATAAATTTTGTTAAAAATTCAAAAATCCTCGAGTTAGCCGTGCCGGCCCACCATACTTTCTCAGTCTTTCTCTCCATCTATCCATATTTCCGTGGGATAGTACAATAAACCTCTGGTCGCAGTGCTTGGCTTCTCTGCCATTCACATTCACTACATAACATAACATATAACATAACATAACATAACAACATAACATAACATAACATAACATAACATAACATAACATAACATAA
>JAFIDM010001028.1:62783609-62820528 GCA_023159025.1 Thereuonema tuberculata
AACATAACATAACATAACATAACATAACATAACATAACATAACATAACATAACCATGCCGGCATGGCCGAGCGGTCTCGGCGGCGGTCTGCCGTTCGGGTGATACGTCGGCACCTGGGTTCGATTCCCGGACATGGCCTGGGTGTTTCTTTCCTGTGTTTGTCAGCCTCTTCTTCACTTTCTCCTCTTCCGCCGTCTATGGCAATGCAGCATTGTGAAGATTTAAAATAGAAAACTATAATTTCACACATTCTGACCATTGTAGGGTTAGAGTGAGAACCAGAAGGATAAAAAGCTCACGTGGGGAGTGCCCATGGCCCTACACCCAATAAAAAAAAATTCTCGAGTACTTTAAAATTATTTTGATTTTATAAAATAAAAAAAATGGAATAAATAATGTGGATTTTTTTCTATAAATGGACAATATATTGATTTGCTTCAGATGTTACAATCTATATTACTAAAATCTTTTATTTCTCTGTCTGTCTTTCTGTCTGTCTGTCTGTCCGGCGCAATTTTCTGTGAGAATGGAAAATAGAAATAATTTTTACAATGAAACATCCACGACAGGAATCGAACTGCAACCTTCTGATCCGAAATCAGATGTCTTATCCATTAGGCCATAGGGACTACAACTCTATCCATATTATTTTTTTGACTTATATCTCCTTTCCTTTCCCCCATCAATAACGAATGTATTGAATTTTTTTTTTGAATCTTAAGATTGTTTATTTATTTCCCATCCGTCAGTTTATTTGTAATTCGAAACTGACAATTAGAACTATAATTGCCGAAACGTTGCAATATTTTAAATATTCTTACTTAACCAAATTCTATGTGATATTGAAAAATATGTGCATGTACACGGCAGATGTTGTAGTAAAGGAAACAGAGTCAAGAAAGAAAGAAGCACTCTTTTTTTGAGATGGAATACCGAAAAAATCACTATTTGCAGCTCAAAAACCATCAATGTTTGTAACTCAAACGTCACTGAAAAGTCACAATTACAATTAAAATGAGAGTCAAAAAAGAAAGAAGCAGTACTGTTATTAGATAGAATACTAAAAAATCACTATTTGTAACTCAGAAACCATCAATATTTGGAACACAAAAGCCACTGAAAAGTGACAATTAGAATAAAAAAGCGACTCAAAAAAGAAAGAAGCAGTATTTCTATTAGATAGAATACTAAACACTATTGTAACTCAGCAACCACTGAAAAGTATCTTTTGGAATAAAAAAAAGAGTCAAGAAATAAAGAAGCAGTATTTCATTAGGTATAATACTGAAAAATCACTATTTGAAACTCAAAAACCATCACTATTTCTAACTCGAAAACCACTGAAAAGTATCAACAGAACTAAAAAAAAAAGAGAGTCATGAAAGAAAGAAGCACTATTTCTATTAGATAGAATACTGAAAAATCACTATTTGTAACTTAAAAACCATCACTATTTCTAACTCGAAAACCACTAAAAAGTATCAATAGGAATAAAAAAAAAGAGAGTCAAGAAAGAAAGATGCACTATTTCTATTGGGTAGAATACTGCTCAGAAGCTAGACGCCTTAGCCATTGGACCACGAGGCCTACATTCTAATCTCTATAAAAATTAAAAATATATCATAGATGTATGATTTACACGCTGGTTCTAAAAGCAGTCGGAGATTGAGAGAATATAGACATCAAAAATTAAATTAAAAAAAAAAAAAACTTTTAAAAAATTTTAGTTTTAGTTTCCTTATTGTAATTTGTGTATGTATGTGTGTGTGTGTTTTTTTTAATAAATAAAAAATTGTTTTCCGTTACAAAAGCGAGGCTTCCGGAGCGAAGCGACGGGTAACCGACTAGTATTATTTTAAAATAAACTGACTTTACGTTAAAAAAAAAAAACCAAAGAAAAAAAAAAAAACCTCATATTTTAAGGAAAGTACACTTTATGTTATCCGAAACTTCTTCATTTTTATAAAATCAAATTCTTCATTTTTACTAATCTGGTTACTGTAAACCAGATTTACTGGTTACTATAAGATTATTAATAACTTACTATAATTTATTTTAAAATTTGAAAGACTAATCTTTGATAGTTAACAACGCAGAGAAAGTTGTTTTCGATTACTTCCTTATTATAAAGAAAGTAAGAACATAAAATTTATTATAATAGTTACTAAACAAAAGGAAAGTTTAAATTTACTGCATTCTTAGCCACAACCCTTCCAATACTCAAGATAGGCTCAATATACATTTCACTCTAGGAATGATTCAAAAGTAGTCAAAAGTTATTGAGGAAATAAAAAAGAAGATCCCTTATAATAGGTTTTTTTTCACAGGTAAATCAATTATCATTGATGAAGTTATACTACGCTCAAATATCCTAAAACACCTGACAGACAATCTGTACGACATTATGTCCAAAATTATTATAGGACCACAGTCTTGTGAATTAACATTGCCAAGGGCTGCGCTACCAAGGTGAAGTATTTTTATATTATCATTTTAAAAAATAAATAAAAAATAAGAAAGGGGATTAGCGGCAAGGGGATGACAGTTTTTAAAACATTAACAAAATTCTGGACTGTTCGACAGTCACACGTGTTTTGCTCCAATAACAAAGAAATAAAACTGTATGACTGTAACCTATGATGTTCCTGTTTAAAGTGCAAAAGTGTTTTAGTATACGGTATTTATTTCAGCAAGTTGATCATTTTGTAAAATCTGGAAGGCATTAAGGTGCGGGCGCTAAACTTGGATTTTCAATTTGAAATGTAAAGGCGTATTAGGATGACAGTTTTCTTAATTTCATTTTTTTTGTAATTAAATAATTAAAACACTTAATGAAATTGTAGTTTGAATAATGAATAAAATCGAAAGAAAAGGAATGAATTAAATGAATTTCATTCGCTTTCTTTTCAGGAGGAAATACCCAAAGAACGAATATACCGTTTTGCGTTTTATCATTTGTTTTGATAATAATTTAGTAAATTTAAATAAAAAATTATTAAATTAACAAAAATACAGCATAAAATTCAGGGCGACCCATTTACACCTAAACTTCACCTAGCGGTCGTTTTAGAAGTGCCACTTGAATAGGCTATTGCGATGGCAATGTCAGGGTAAATTACCAGTGAAACTATGAAAAGCTATAAAACTCGATCTTATACCATATCGCCTTACGTCAGACGGAATGTTTACACTTGGCAATTACATCATCACGGGCGGATTTAAGGCTTTGCAAAGGGGAGAGGGTCAGGAGTCAGGGGACCCTCCCTCGGAAAATTTTTAAAAATTTTAATCTTAAAGTATTTTTAGGCTATACGTTGATGTAATCTTTTTTAACTGAAAACCCGATATTAAGCAACGGCCTATTGGGCCTATTGACATAGTTGTTCGTGTTTTGGGCGGAGAAGGTTAACTATTATATAGATACATTTAATTAGTTATTTTCTAATTATATCTCTCATACCTATTTCTGATAGGGTGAGCATGTTTTCATGAATAAAATAGGGCGGACAGTTTGTAATTATAGCATTAGTTTTACATATCGTCCAGTTCAAGAGGTGGAGGGGGCAATCGCCCCTCCCCTCCCCCTATAAATCTGCGCCTGAACCTCATGTCTACGTTATATTTACGAAATAAACATTGATTTAAATAAAAATCATTTAAATAAAAATCATTATATAGACATGGACGGACAGACGGACCCACAGAACAAATGCTAAAGCTTCCAAATGGGTCGCTAAAAATTATGTTACTCAGATTTCGATTTCAGGATTATTAGTTTTATCTAGTCATTAGTTTTCGTAGGGATTTCTACTAATTTTCTTAAGAAAAGCAGTGTTTTTCCTATATGAACAAGATACAAGCACTTCAGATTTACACTGGAAGACGAAAATGCACAAACAAATAATGAGTAGAACAGGATTAATCCTGATTTGAGGAAAAGCTAAGATTATATTGTTAAATTAAATTCAAAGTTAATTCTTAAGCGAAATGAAACACAGACGTCTACATTAAAATATTAATATTATTATTATATTTTAGAGAGTTTCTTGTTTGCTTAAGTGACATGGTTTTAATTTATTTTCCTACTTTCTGTAAGAAGTTTACATTCATCTGGAGATTAACTCAAGCAAGTAATTCTTTATTTATTTTACCTTTAATAAGTTTATTTCAAATACGAAAAAGAATATTGATTAACATTTTTGATCTTATTTACATTTTTGATAATGGCGCTTTATTATATAATGGTCATTGAAGTATTAGTACTGCGGATTTAACGTTTCTAGGATTGCTTAGACAGCAGATCAACATGTTGTCAAGTAAAATATATTTCCAGTTCATTGGTAATAGGATTGTGTATTAAAACAATGTAGTCACTAGAAATAATACAGATTTTTTTTACGTACATTATCACATATTTTTATTAGCTCACGTTGTAATTGAAATAAAAAGTTACCTCGAGTTAAGAAATTAAGAACATTAAAGACCAACGAACACTGATGTTGAAGTGTCATAATCACAATAATTTTTTTTATTCTTAAACTAATGTATGTAAAGACAATGCAATATACACTACGGTTCATTGTAATAAAATGCTGTTTGCCGATAAACAGCATTTCCATAGCTATGAAAATTCAAAAACATAAGAAATCCAAAATCAATTATCAAGGAAACTGAAAATTTAATACAATTAAGATTATTCATTGCCTTCTACAAGTATATATTTGTTGAGATAAAGTCGGGTTTAAAAATCTGAAAAATAAATTATTGTTAATATAAAAAAAAATAATATTCCTACATTTTCCATGATAGATCCAAGTCTAGAATAAGATGTCACAAGAAAGACAATTGCAAGAAAGCATCGTGAATTACTACTACTTTTATCAAAACAGCTTGGACGAAACTTGATAGCACGAAAAATCCTATCTATCATTCTTGATTTGTGAAGTACTTGTTATGTAAGAGACTCAGTATTTGAAGTTCGTAACTTGGTAAACACTTGAAATTCTTCACATTGAAAAATAAGCGGCTTCCGCAATTTGTTAGTGATCCGCATCTGTCTGTGTTCCTTTGTGCTGAGATTGTATGAGATTGTATGAGATTGTATGAGATTCGGACAAAGTTAATGGATAAAGCTGCCATTTGTTTCAGTTGAATTAATTCAATTTTAATGCATTTCTGAATGAGATTTCTAATGAAATGACTTTCAATTCTATTTATCAAACAATTTCTAAGCAAATTCAATAAAAGTTTTACATAGTGAAATAGAGAGTTTAAATACCTGTACTTTAAAGATTAGTTTTCCTTTCGCTGAAATAGTTCATCGCAATAACACAGATAAAACTTAAAACAATTGTTTGTTTCCTGCCTTTCAATTCTGTCCGTTCTTAATCGTCTGATTTCTGCCAAAAGGTATGTCAGAATGCTATGAGAAATGTACTCATAAGTCTTCAGTAAGATTGAAGCAAAGATTGTATGAAGAGCAGCTACAGGAGCAATAGCATTCTATTTCCAGTCATGAAGAAGAGGAAGATGAAGGATGAAGTTACACTACAAGATCAAAAACACTGGAAAAAAATATTGGAAAGAAAATGCTTCTTTTGCAATGAAGACGGGAGAAGAAAGCAATTACACTTGATAGCACTGATTCAGCAGGCTCCGTTTGAAGAATAGTAGAATAGTAGGTACAGACAGATTCGTCTTAGTGATTGTACGGATCCTGGAGATCTTCACAATCACAATGCAACAGAAATCGCATATTAAAGATAAGTTGGAACACACACACACGTAATCAATGTCTTCCGACCCCAGCCTACATCGATGCACTGATTCAGTCAAATTCACCGTCTTACGAAGCAACAAATATAGAATATCTATCCTCACATTCTAGAAGTGATTTTTCTTCTCGAAGGTAACAACAATGGGAGAAGTAGGACAAATACAATCTAGAAAACAAATCAAAAGTTTCCTTGAAGAAGAGCTTGACTGTATTGGGATTGCATTTAGTACTCCCGAAAGGATAAATAAACCACAACAAATATGGCTAAAGTAACAGCAGATGTTGCACTGTCTCATGCAGAAAAAAAGTTGATGACGTTGAGAAAAATATGAGAACCCTTTTTTTGAAGCGGGACGGAGAGCTGTTATAAAGTGAAAAAACTGGAAATTCAGTGGAAGTTTTGAAAAATTGAACGTGGCAGATGTTGTTCCAGAGGAAGTTGTTTTTACAAGTGGGGCTTTCAAGGACGGAAATATTTGAAAAGCATGATACAACTATAATGAATAGAGATCATAAACTGTCACAGATACTTAAGTATTGAATGCTTTCAGCACGTCAAGCTTCTAACATAGACACTATAATGATTCGGCATATCCGTGAAATATCCTTACAGGTGATAGTTGGACTCACAATGCTTACAGTAATCCGCAGTAAATTAATAGGAAATAGTAATGTTTTTCATCGAAGATTCTGCACTGACTATTTTTAATCAAATGTGAAATACAAATCCCTTGCTAGTATGCTTGACGACTTTCTGCTTGCCTGTGAACCATCTATTCAAGGGAGTGTGTTATATACTGTATTTTCAATATGGGACATTGTGATATTCGTTTCGAAATTGAAAAGACGATAATTGTCGAGTTACGATTTTAGATATTTTGGTAATATGAGATGTTAATGGCAGTAATACCTGTGTTTATAGCAAACCGACCTATGCAGGTGCTACTGCTAATTTTTATTCATATGATCCTAAGAAATTAAAAATTTACGTTATAAGAATGATGGAGTTTCGAGCATTTGGGCTTTGCTCACAAGTAAAGGAAATTAGAATTGAAGGAAATTAATAAATTAATTTTCAAAAATGATTATCCTCATCACTTCATTCGTCAGCATATTAAGAATGAATTGAATGACATTTATAACAATGTGGATTATAATACTAGAAAAGCTAATAAACGTAATACCCATGGATAGATGGCAATCCATTAAGCAGTTATTCCTATAATGTGTAAGTTTCTTCAGGAATTGGATCTTATTGTAGTGGCAAGATCGACGAACACCATTCAAAGACTATTTAATTGCAAGACGAAAGGTGACATTACGGATATTTACAACATTGTTTAAAATGTTTCAACAATGGGTGGATGTAAATCTGTGAGACCCGCAGGTCCTTGAAGAAAAGTCTCAGCGAACACGGCCGCGCTATTGTGAGACGTGGCATCAATTACTCGACTGCTACGCATGTAGCAACCAAAGGACGTGTCCTCAACTTGGACCATTCTATTCTTGCCAAAGATACTAACATTTTGCAAAGAAGATGCAAACAATCTTTACGTATCTCAATACATTTAGCTTGTTATAATGAAGGAGTCTCGGTGCAATCCAACACTCAGTATAGCTTGAGATAATATAACATTTTAAGAAGGAAGATGCCAGTGATTTTTTTTTATTGCTAGTCTTGTTTTGTTTAATTTAATGATTATTATTTTTACCCTCTTGTTTTGTTATATTTAACTATACGGGTACCGTCGCTTCGCTCCGGAACCCTTGTAGGTATAGCATTAAAAAAAAAATTAAAAAAAAATTCGTTTATTTATTTAGCAAATTAATATGGAGATCGGAGAATACACGACTTCCCAGCTCGTTGTGGGCTTCTCCGCTTAACTCAGGTGTATTGCGCGTTGGCACTCACACGGTGGGTTGCCGCAAAAATATTTCATTTTTGCATGCATCTTCCAAACGCAGAAACGTTTGTTAATGACTGATGTACCGTTCGATAGAACTTTCAAATACCAACATTTTCTCAATATAATGTTCTCTTTTAAGTTTTATACTTTTCGTTTAAATTGAGAAAAAGTCAAATTTTGACCCTTTAAAAGGCGCCATCTTGGAAACCAAAAACTTTTTTCGAAAGATTAGCATTTTGTTTGTCTTAAAAAGCTCTACATTTTATCTATTTACATGACCAATCTATCTCTTATAGTTTGGGCACAAAATTGGAAAAACGTAAAATCTTATGACAATGACAGACAGAATAACGCTTTTATATAATATTATAATATAATTTTATCTTTATTTTTTTTTTTTTTGCTTTTTTATATTTATTTTTGTATTCCATTGGACCGCGATTGTGATATCCCTCATGAAGATACGTTGGACTCCTTGTTTTATTGGTTCACCTCTTCTGAATGAGAAGCTCCAGACCTCCAGTTGCTCGATGTCCCATCTTATTTTGTAAATTGGAATGGTCTTACCTTTGAAAGACGGGATACTGCCTTACTTTAATGCAAATTTTGGATTGTTGTAATTGTATGAGCTATTTTATTAATTACCTATTGCTCGTTGAAATATGCAAAATCGTGAAATATGCAAAATCGGTTGTATTTTTTTAGTTTAATGTATTTTTTAATGTTTGAATATATTTTCTTATCCATGTTTTGCCGTCAGACTGTTTATTTAAAGATATAAACGTGTTTTCAGAGGTAAAGTATTTTGTGTTGTATGGTGTTATATGTTCTTCGCTTATTTCTGAAAGGGGCAATGTTTATTTTGGCTTTTTTTAGTACATAGTATAACTGTATCAAATAAAGCAAACAAAAAATTAAAAGCAAATTTCATCATCGAGATACAACAAATCAACATTTTGACTTTTTTTTTTTGAACCAAGTCACACATTTACATACTGTTCGGTTTTGTTTACGAGAGCCTTCAACGCTTTTGCGCATGCGTCAGGTCTCCCTCGATTTCTTCAAAATAGAGCAAGGAGAAATAAAGAGTGGATGTTTACTTTTTATAGTGTTAGTTTACTAGTAGCTGCGTTCTATTTGCGCTTTTTGGGAAAGAATTATGGAAAGAATAAATACTATTGCAAAAATGCTTTTCCTTTTTTTTTTCTTAAAAGCGAAAATTTTCCAAAAGAATTTCTTAGGTAAGTGCCCATCTCAGCGTATCACCCCTCTGCGGAGTAGAATCGTACGCCAATGGTCCGTCTGCCTTTTCAAAACGAACAGTAAATCCCTTTTAAGTAAAGTACTTTTTTGTTTTCTTTGGTTTCGCTTATTGGATTTTTTTTATTATTATCAATTTTTCTCAATCAATGTGAGCTTGAATTGTCATTTTAAATATTATCAATGTACTTTCTCCGCAAATGAAAATAGTTCATCAACATAACTTTTTTAAATATTTCTTTTTTTTAATTTTGTATTAATTTTTATAACTTTTTCTCATGTTTTTGTTTTCCATATTTGTTAGTATTACTTTACTAGGCTGATTAGATCACTCTGTTTGTGTGTGTATTTGTGTGGGTGCGTGTTCGTTTTTGTGTGGTTTCCCTCCTAATAACTTTTGAATCCCTTGATAAATCTTCAACCTGGTATGGATGTTCGAGGACTAGGGCAGATCTAACTTTTCTATTTTATCTTTTTCGAGAAAGCAGCTGAAGTTCCCAAAGAAAGCATTGGAATCTAAAATCCGATTTTTATCCTAGCTCTATTAATATTTATAAGACCGGCGTCAGACGAAGCCACCCAGTGGATACATTTCAATTGCTCCTCTCATACAGGGTATTCCATAAAGAATACCTATCAAGTCGCTCGCGAGGGTCGACCATCTAGGACTATTTACAGGTGGCGCTACCGAATCATCCTATTGTTTTCTATTCTGTCTGTTTTCTATTCTTCAGGCATCCATCTTGGAATAAGCGGTTCGAGTATTATTATCTTTCAGGATTATCTTCAGTTATTATCAAGACGATTAAATTATTAGGAGATGGCAAGGCAATTATCTAGGTAAGATCGTAAGTCACATCTTTCCATACTTATTTTTCCAGCTCGTTCTCAAGACGTAAAGGACGTGTAAAGAAAGCCATAGTCAACAAGTTTAAAGATTAATATAGAATCGCGATAAGGAACTATTCTATATTAAAGATTCTCGTAGACAAGAATTCTACTATTAAAGTTTAAAGCAAGGTCAAAGACATTTAACCTTAAAGTAAAGTAAAACAAAGAGCATTTAAGTGTTAAACAAAAGTGACGCTTTAATACTTGAGAGAACTGTATTTAAAGAAAGACTTTTAGTAATTCAAAACACGACA
The DNA here is from genome assembly GCA_023159025.1 of Thereuonema tuberculata. Classification (NCBI taxonomy): domain Eukaryota; kingdom Metazoa; phylum Arthropoda; class Chilopoda; order Scutigeromorpha; family Scutigeridae; genus Thereuonema; species Thereuonema tuberculata. The sequence continues at coordinate 62,793,698 of JAFIDM010001028.1, forward strand.
TTAGAATATAGCCGTCTTAAAGAAGAAGATGAATTGTAACCAAGACATTTACTGTTTATTAAATATGTTATCGTTCTGAAAGATTTCTAGACTATTTGTATCTCTTTTCATCTCTTTGCATAAAGTTAAGTACAGGGTTAAGGTAACTCCCTTTAAATAAACGTTGTGGAACCAATATTTACCTTAGGAACCTTAGGAAGGTTTTGGATAAATCAAACAACACAGTTTATTATTTGAAGCCCACTTTATATCTTGTTAAAGATACACGAAAGGAAAGTTGGTTATTTAGAAGTAAAACATCATCTGCATAAACAAAGATCTTAGATTTTTTTCTTGAATCACAAATGGAGTTTATATAAAAAAATATCAAGCAGTTCACCGAATGATACAGGGGACATATGGCAAAAATTGAAAAATTTGGCTCCATCTTCTTTGACATGTGGATATATTGTATAAAAATAAACTTTTTTTCTCTCTTTTAGAATCGGATGTTTCCAAATTCGCCGTTTCTTTCTAAACAGACATACAAACGTGAGAGCTGCTATCTCTTCGGTGTCCATACTTCAACTAAAATCTGGGGTAGCGCGACCCAATGGGTATACGCATTACAATTGCTCCTTTCATAGGGGATGACACTACCTATCAAGTCGCTCGCCAGGGTTGACCAACCGCGACTAAGGCACTCTACTAACAGGTGCCGCTCTCAGTCGCGCTACTTATAGGTGGCGCTACCCCGTCAACCTAATGTTTCCATTCAGTCTATCACACCAACTGAGAAGCCGCAACACTGTAACGATAAACAACCTTTTAGTTAATCCATTATTTAGCTGCAGATTTGATTAGGATTAAAGTTCATCCGATTCAAATAACTTATATAAAGCGGATTTAATCTTTCAGATAAACGAAAATATATACTATTTGTATTTAACATATATAACAATTTTAATATATGTTAAATACAAATATTTATATATTTTCGATTATCTGAAAGATTTAATCCGCTTTACATAAGCTTTTCAGGGTTTTATAATTTTTACGACTTCTAAAAAAAAAAGAAGTAAATAAATAAAAAATAAAGAAATTTTTTCAAATAATGTTTCAAGAAAATTGGGATTTATGATCTTTCGAACTTCTTTTTATTAATTTTAGTGAATTGAACAACTTGTTTCTTTGCATAATAATTTAGTTGCAAAGTTGGAATTTCATGCTGAAAGACGAAAATTTCTTAAATTCCTCATATGTTAATTGTCAACTTTTAAATATTAGGAACAGACAAGTCTATTTCAAAAACTCAGTCTATATTCGTCTTTTCTCCACAAATTTATGAGCTGAATTAATTATTTTTAAATCTCAAAAATTTTATATTTTATTCTTTATTTTTTTTGTTTGTTTTATTGCGCGAATGGTTCCAAATCAAATTTTATCAATCCATGACTATCAATTCAGGAATTCTTTCTTATTTACTTTTCTCCACGAATGAGAAGAATATATTAACGTAAGTCACTATAGAGTTTCTTCAATTTCGATTATACGAATAACTTTCCCACGCGCCTATAATTTGCTAGTTTTAAATATACTGCACTTCTTTTTAACTAATACTTTGAATACATCGAACAACTTTAACTATATATAAAAAAAATAAAGAAGAACGTAGCAAAAGCAGTCCTGCAAAGAAGAGATATAACTTTAGCTTTGAAAACATGTTTTCAAACTTCTGAAAAAGTTTAAGCTTGTGATCCTTAATTTTCATCCAATCTCAATTAAATTTAGAATTAATAGTAGTATGTGATCTGGTTTCATGAACATTAGTCCAGTAAATGTCTGTGCTTCCAGACAGAAAAATCTTCGAGAACAACAATTTTCGCCTTTATTTAAAGCAAATCCTTCTAAAACCTTTAAGAATAACTTTTTAGAATACAATTTTAAATCAATAACTATTTCCATCTAAGTAATTTAGATATTAGAATTTAGTTACTGAATATTTCTCAGGAAGTGATAATGGAGAGACGAGATTTGAAAAGGTACACTATATGGCCAAAAGTAGCCAAAAGTAGCCATGGTCGGGACACGGAGGCTCCTGAGGCACGTATTAATATGATGTCGGTCCCCGTTTTGCATCGATGATAGCCTGTACACGTCTGGGAAGACTTTCCACCAGGTTGTGATAGGTGGTCGCAGGAACTGACTTCCAGGCGGCCATGACAGCTGCAATGAGTCCGGCCACGGAAGTATGGCGATGTGGGTGGGCACGTAATCTATGTTTTATTTCGTCCCATGTTCAGTGGGGTTGAGACTTAAGGCTCTGAGACGGGAAGTCAAGTTGTGGAACACATGTCGTCAACCCATCTCCGCACAAGCTTCGATGTGTGTACGGGGCAGTTATCCCGCTAGAAAAGAAATAGGCCTTCCTAAAACTGTTGCTTCAGAGTTGGGAGAGCAGATTTGTCCAAAATGGCTCGATACATCGCAGAGTTCATGTTGCCCGTCACAGGAACGAAGGGACCCAGGCCGAACCACGAAAACACCCCCATACCATTACACTGCCGCCACCGAAATTAACAGTTGGCAGAATGCAGTCGGAAAAGAAGCGTTCGCCGGGCAACCGCCAAACCCATGTAAGTCCATCGGACTGCCAGATCGTGAAGCGAGATTCATCACTCCAGAGACCGTTTTTCCATTCCTCCACAGTCCAACGGAGGTGCGCTCTGCACCATTGCAACCGACGCTTCGCATTGACGGCGGAGATGTTCGGCTTGTGAACGGCCGCACGGCCGTGGAAACCCAAATAGTTTAGCTCTCTCAAACAGTCCTGTCCTGGCGACAATCACCGACGAATGCTGGAACTCCATCGTCATCATTACCAACGGAGACTTGCGATTTACCTTCCCTACTCTCTTCAGAGTTCGACGGCTAGGTCAGTCAGGTTTTCACGGTCTCCCACTTCGTGCAGCTGTCGTTTCACTGCCTTGACATCTCCATTTTACAATTACATCACTCATAGTTGATTTCGGTACTTGCAGCATGTCCGCAATTTCACGAACCGATTTCTTACAATGGTGGCATCCGAAGTCATTTAGCTCTCCTGACTTACTAATTTTATCGGGAACGCAGAATTATGATAGCTCAAGCTCCCATTAACGCTTTTTATAACGTCTGATGTCGCATCAAACCTCCTGATCTGCCACTTAATCGGAAGGGTGTCCGGATACTTTTGGCCATATAGTGTACATTGCTTTAAATATCTGATTCTTCGGGTTTAGTGTGACACAAGTTTAATGCTGGCTTTTATATTTAGAATACAGACTAACAATAAAGCGTATTCTGCTGTTCAAAAACAGGGTTATACAAAACTTGAGATTGATAAGACTCTATTGTTGCTCTTTGTCACACAAGGATCTGGATATGGACGCAGAGGGTTTTCAGTTGAAAATACTCAAGAGATCCTTTGAACGAGAGATTCTGCGAAGATCTCTTCAGACCTGTCAGATGAGGGTGAGAGTGTCAGAACGAAATGAAAGCACAACTGAACGAGTAGATTGACGGCTACGATATTATATGATCGTCCTTTGAATTCGATAGCTAGATTATGTGGAATGACTGTCAGAAGGGATACTGAAGAGAATGTTGAGGACAATGTTGAGATAAATGGATACTATGGCTACGGATTTGAGAAGTTGTGAGTAAGAAAGAAAAGTTGGAGAAGAATAGGAAAGACCCTGAATCAGTAGGTTGAGTTCCAGAAGTTTCTCTAGAGTCATCTAAGAAGAAGAAGTAATTGAAATTTTAGTACAGTTTAAGATTAATGAAAAAAAAAGATTCTTATGACTTATTGTAAATGTCAGATCTAAAGGAAAGAAGCTTTGCCTAAATCACTTTTGCCCTTTTTAGGCCATGATCATGATACCTCATCGTCTAAGATGCTTAGAAAGCTAAAACTTTAATAGTAGATTTCATCTTTTTTAAATGTATGGATGAAGTAAATTATCTACGGTATTTAGTGGTAACTTAATAAATTTGTTTTTAAAATTGATTTCAAGAATAAGTTTATTTTGGTAACCAAAGTAAGGTTCTTGTGTTTTGGCAATAATGTGAGTCGTGCTCACAATATCTTGAATGCACTTAGCCTGGACTGCAGTGAAGAACGTGGACACTTGTTGTTCTGTCTTGTAACGATCTGGCGAATTTATGCTGTGGTCTTGGGAGTTTGGATTTCAGTCGAAGTGGACGCAAAATTGCTATTAGTCCAAAGGTTTGTTGAATGATATATATCGATGATTTTACGAGTAACATTTATGACGAAGTGAGCGATGCACGGCTTTTTAACATGCGTCGAGGATGTAAGGAAGAATCCAGACTAAGAAGCATCGACACGATTAGTTTTCTGTCCTTCATTCGATTTTAATTGCAACGAAGTCCAAAGGCAATATGGCAGAACATTATCGGTGATGTTACGTTCATATGTGTTCCTGTTCTTTGTTCTTCGATAAGGTAAACTTTAATTACATTTAACAGACTAAAATTCAGAAAGGTGTATGCTGCTAAATGTTAGAAGAACGGATATTAAGGGTTAGTTTAGGGTTTTCTACAAGAACAATCGAACGAGACGAGTTCGACCTATAAGAGGAATTAATAGCTAGTATTCATTTGAGAACTAATTACAAAATATTTAATGTAGATCAGAATTTCTACAAGAAGAACCGAACGAGACTAGTTTGACGTAGAAGAAGAATTGCAGCTATTATTCATTTGAAAGTCTAAGTCAGGTTTAATTATAAGTATCATCTAATTGATAAGGTCTTGGGAACCGAATGTTACAATAACATTAGAACTAAACTAAATGATAATAATAAAACTGGAAAAACTTCTGATAAATCTTAGACACAAAAGTCCAAGATTTTGTTTTGTCCAATATTTCTTACTTTTATCGGCACTCGTCAAGCTTTTTCGTTTTTCCGAATCTTTCAAAGATTACAAGTGTTCATAATCTATTATTTACAGATTAGTTAGGTATTTAAAAATCAAACACCCAAGCCGACACACCTGCCAATTTTAAATAATATATTTAAAAAAAAAGAAAATAAAAACAATTTCAAAACAAATATATTTTTTAAACATGAACAGCACACGTAAAAGTTTCAAGTATTAGTTAGGTATTTTTTTACTAATTCTTACTGTTACCATTTTTTCTTGTAGAGATGCAGTTTTATTACCAATTAAGTAAATATAGGAAATAATTATTAACTCTAGTTTTAATAACCATTTATGGAAAGAAAGTCAAATTAACTTAACTAAAATTATCAAGAAAGCTTTCTAAGAACCGAATTATAATTTCTGTTCTTGATTAAGAACATTAAGAACATAGAAATTGATTAAGTGAATTATAATTTACTTAATCAATTTCTAATGTATTTTATAGTTTCGTTTATTTATCGTTCCGAGGTAATTTTATCTTTGTGGCACTTTTACCGTAGACTGTAACTTGATAATAACAATAAATTTTGTTCAAGTGTTATCCGGTTCGTTGCTTGAAACATTGCGTGCTTATTGTGTAAATTGGAGAAAAGATAAGGAAAAGGGCAGATCGCAGTACACATAGATTACACTAAGTCAATACGGCAGCAGGTAAGAAAAACATTTTGTACTTTTGCTGTAATTTCTTTTCTGCTTTTGAATTTTGCAGAAATTTTATTTCTATTCGTGCTGTAATCCAGAGTTTAAGAGCAAGAAATTACATTATTACTTATTATTATCACTATTTCTAGTTTTTCAAATTCCTTTGATAATTCAGTGAATTCTTTCTGGTTCGCAAACTTTGAAACCAAGCTTCGGAAACTTTGAAAACTAGTTTGTTTCTTAGTTATAAATCATTCATGGAATCCCTTAACCATTTCAAGTGCTTTCCCAGAGATCTGTAACAGTAATTCGTATTTGAAGTTCACCAGGAACTCCTTCACGAAGCAAGCAAGAGAAACAATCATTTGATAACAACGCTTCAGTCCACGACTGAATCTCCATTTGGTTCTGCTTCTTAAAACTTTCAATAATGTAGACATACAAACCACAAAGTTAAAACAATACATCGAAGGACAACTTCAGCTTCTTGACTGCGAAGAGGTATTTTTATAAGTTCGAAGTTTTCTGTTAGCTAAAATGTATTGTTAAAAACAAACTTTCTAGATAATGTACTTAGTTTTGCATTTAGGATTGTTGTTCTAAATTACTAAAAATAGAATGTATTGTGTATTTATCTAGTAACGTATTGTATCCTGATTATGTTATAGTATTCTACAAGAAATAGAAATTTGTCTAATTTCAGAGTTTACCATTTCATCACTTCCGAAAATTATCCGTTTTTAAGATGTAAATAAACAGACTTTTAGTTTTCATTAGTTTTAGTCTTTAATATTTCATTTTCTTATGCAAGAAACTTCTTCAGGTAAATTCGAGGACAGGAAATAGTTTTTTTTATTTTTTTCGATTCTTCATTTAGGAGAAGTAAAATAATTAAGAGAAATATTTTTTAAAGTAATATACACGATGTAAAATATTACATGAAATTATGTTTATATTTTGTTTGTTTTTTACTGAAAATCAATGTAAAACATATATGGGCAGTTCAACGTGCAAAAATTTTAAGATAAATACGGAATATTCCAAACAGATAAAGATCAGTTAAGAAGAAAAAAAAATGTATTCAGGGTGTCCCAGGAGGAAAGGTCAACATCTTGGGGCCTGTAACGTAGGTCATTTAAAGCAAAAACAGTTCCTACAAACGAGTATCCTATTCCGAATGATTTCCGAGATAATTGAAATTTGGCGTTCAATTGTCACTGCGCCTGCTGGTCATTGTTTTCCATCTCTTCCACAGCACTGCACCAAAATTTCCAGATCTTTTGGATTTGTGTTTATGGGGTTGGATGAAGTGTACAAACGTTGAGTTGTTCACGAGAAAAATTTCTCGCTCACATAATGAATACTTTTCTGCGCATAAAGACACGTCATGATGAACTCAGACAAGCAATACGTCATGAACTCGCAAGAGTTAAAAAATGCATGGATGTTGCCTGTGGAGTTTTTGAAACTTTATTATAAACTGTAAGAAATGTGTAACTTGACCAATAAATATTAGAAATAGTAAGTGGTTATTTGTTATTATTTGAAAACTTTGTTATTCATTTGAAACATTACTTTCAAAATTGCTCTATCTCGGAAACCATTCGGAATAGAACACTTGTTCATATGTTGTTGTTTTTTTTTCTTAAAATGGCCGATACTATCACCTCTCAAAATATTGGCCATTCCTCTTGGGACACCCTATATAGGGAAGTGAAATATCTCCTTTCTTTTTCTTTGTTTTTAAATTGGTTTCCAATTTATTTAGGCGATTTCACTGTATCTCCTTTTGTTACAATCACAAAAAGTCTAGTTTGTAATGACCTAAAGGTTTTATTAAACTGTCAATTTTCCAGAACAATCAATTTATGTTGATCACAGCCAGAATTTTTGAATTTCAAAATTTCTGAGAAAAATGCACCTTTCTTTTTCTCTGTGCTACGTATGAAGAAGCTTAGTTAACTTCAAAAAATTATAAGGTACAGACCGGAAGTACTGAGGAACTTATTGAGTAAGAAAGACGGATTTTCTTTCTTAGTCGGTAAGTTCCTCAGTATTTCCGCTCTGTAGCTTGTACCTGATTGAGAAGTTACAGAAATACTTTAAACATTCGAGACATTGTGAAGACATTGGGCAAATGGAAAAGAGGAGAACAGAGAATATAACAGGAATAGCTCTTTGGGAGTCATTTTACTTGCGAGGAAGGGTGGGGGTATCGGGAAATAAAAACTTAAATGAGATAAATAGATTAAAACTCAAAGAAAGTAGAAAAATGAAAGTAAAAAAATTGAGGTTAGGAATAAAAAAATATTTAAGTCGAACTTGGCTCTACTGTGTTACTCCATAGCTACTTGAAGCGGCAAATTTATATAAACTAGTAACCAGGCGAGTATCTTACGTTTCTTTTTCTTACTATCCATTATTGTTTTTGCACATTAAAGTTATAATGATTAATTAAAAGTGAGACTCGTTCACAATAAAAAAAATCAAACATTTTTTACTATAATTAGAATTAATTAAAATAACTCGAGCAGCAAATTTACATTGTATATTTCAATTCTAATTAGGGGTATTGTTAATATATTAAATTCAATGTTCGGGTTTTAAATTAATTAGATAGATATTTTGAAACTTCTAAATTTCTGACTCATTTTTTTTATACAGGCATAATGCGAAACGAATATTTGAAAATCCCTTGACGTATCTTGTTATTTCATGTATCTTAGGCGAGTTCCTCTAAAGTTTTTGGAGTAAAATTAAACCATTCTCGGCTTACACTTAAATTCATTACTCATTAATTGAAAAATTTTCTTCAAACATTGGAAAGAAAATTAAAGGAAAGATAGCCTGTGAGACTAAATTAGTCCAGTTTTAAGATAGGGTTTCAAATAAACGGCAATGGAAAGAGTAAAAAGTAATAAAAGTTCTTCACGCTTCATTCAGTGTATTTCAAGAATGCGAACTCTTTCTTTTCTGGTATTATCGTTAACGAGCTTAATTAAAACGTCACCACAAGCGTTTTAAATAGTTTGGACTTTAGTTTTAATTGGAAATATGTTTACTAAGGAAAGTTAGGTTCGTTACGTGTAATGATATTTTGAAACGCCAAGCCTAGTTTCAGAGGAAAATGTCGGGCAAAATTATTCTTTTGTTAGCGATAGCATGTATCTAGGTTATTTCCTTTAGCTTTCGTCCTCACCTCTAGAGTACACCGCGCCTCCGTTTTATTTTTCAAATTCCTTTATTTACATTTTTTTATTCATTTTTGATTTTTATATTAAATGAAATTGTTAAGTTTTTAATTTGGGTATTTTACGAGTTATTGTATTGAAGAGCAGTTATGAAAAGCAGGCCCTTCTCCTCTTGTCGCCGACGCCACGGAAATTACAAATCGCCGGACAGTTGAAATTCCGACGCCTATTGTATCAGCGGTAGCTTTCCATAGTTTTGTCTTATTATCTTCACTTGCAGACGTCTTGAAATGCATGTACTTCAACGTGTCGTGCTTGGCTGTGGATTTTTTTGCCAGAAACACCACGGAAAACTGTTGTTTGTTATCATTTAATTTCCGAATCCAACTGAGAATCCATCGCTAGGTTTAACAAGTCTCACGAGAGAAACAGGGCTTATGAACTGCGCCAGACACACTAACCGAGTAGTACTTCTTTCTTCTTCTGTCATTTGACAGACTTTAATAATAGATCATCTTGAAATTAGGTCTGCAAATGTTCATAAAGAAGTGCTAAACTTTGAATTTTTAAATTTCTTATGTGGTAAACAGTGTAAACAAACAAACCTCACGGTGATTGTACGACGCATTTGCAGAAATCAACATCACTACTGATTTTAAAGTATTGAAATTCACCTTCTGGAGTACGGTGGGTTTTGCCATGAAGGAGCTTCATTGTAACATAATGCAATAAACATGATATCTATAATTTCTTCGAGAACGGCTTGACCAATTTTGATGATTTTCTTAAAATATAATTAGATGATGAAGTGTTTATCAGCTTGAAGACTTCATCACTTTTCTGGCTATCACCAAAAAAAAAAAAAATAAAAAAAAAATACGAAAGAACGAAAGTGGAGAATTATCGTTTTAATATATCTCCTCTGAACTATCTTAAGGTTAGGCAGGCGAAGGGCGGCAAATAGTGATTAGGATTTTATGCATGTGATTACAAGTTCCATTCCTTGTTGCTAGTACAAGTGATTGAATTCTTAACAACTTAGTAATTTTAAGTAAAAATATTAACAGTTAGTTAATTCAGGACATAAAAAAAAAATCAAAATTTTAGTTGTCTACATAAAATACAGAACCTTATATACTAATGTAATGTAGAATTTTGTTTGTCTAGTTCAGTTTGATTCGTCAAGATATTCGCAACTATGCGAACCATATGTTTATATTATAATTAGTAATTATGTTACAATTATCGTTGAATTTCTAAATTATTACAGCTTTGTTAAAAATTTCTCATTTCCTTACCTATTACAATGAACCTCAATATTGGACCATTTCCATATTAAATTACCCTTTAATTTATATCCTTAGATGGTGAGTCAAAGTCCTCTATCTTTATTGCCTCGTAAAAACTCGAAATTTAAGTCCCTAGATAAAGACTTGAGATTTCTTCAGATTTATCTTCTTGAGTGTTTGCAAATTTATCTTTGAAATTACAGACTTATGTTTCAGAGGCGGCTGACTGTCTCATTCTGTCTGACAGACTCTTTATTCAATCGTCTTCTCGGTCTCAATAAAGCTATAAGAAAAGAAATAACATAAGTCTTAAAGATTATTATCAAGAATGCCGTGAAAAGACGAAGAAGTCATAGAAAAGTGGACGAAATGCTGGTGAATGAGCCCTCTGCATTGGAATCTGCAGAAATTTTCAGAAGAGAACTTAAAGATCATTTTGCAAGGTTTAACGGAATGGGGGATTATCTGAAAATATGCTTTACTTCCTTTTTTCTTTCTTAGCGACCCAGTTGGGAGCTATTGTGGTCAAAATGTCGGTATTGTGTTTGTCTTGTCGGTCCGTCTGTGTCTCGCCACCCCTAACAACTCCCGAACGGAAGATCGGATCGACAAGCGGATTTCACCATCGTGTTCAGAGTGGAACACTTTAATTTTTTTTCAGGGCTCACCCACGTTTGAGATATTTGGCATTGTTGTTATTGTACCCAGTAACAACTCCCGAACGGAACGTCGGATCGACAAACGGATTTGATCATCGTGTTCAGTGGTCCAAACAACATAGTAATAGGGTTAAATAATAGTATAATCCAAAACATCTATTAAAAGAGTTTTAACGAGTATTAAAATTAATTTAATAAAACGATAAAAAGGCATAAATAATCACGTGTTAAAATACTTTTTGGGTCCGCCCAGTATCGTACATCTGTGAACTCGAGAAACATATAAAAAGAACAAAAGTAAACATCAAAAGCAAACATTTGTTCGTTTTATATGTTTCTCGAGTTCACTGAGATGTAAGATACTGGGCGGACCCAACTGACGAAGGTCAGGAAACCAGAAATGGTTCAAATTGGGTTCCCGATATCGCAATTTCAAAAAACAGATCAGTGAACTCTTAGTCTTGTGCGTTTTATTCTTATTTTTCTTTCTTATGTTTTGTATGCACATTAATTTTATGCATTGTATATTTATATATATAAAACAATTTCCTAGTATAATCCAAACCATCTACCTGGTACTTCATTCTTCACAATATTTCATTTCTCTTAGTAAGAAACTTCCTCAAGTGACAATATTTGAGGAAAGAAAACTAATTTCTTATCTATAATTCCATCAATCTTAATGTTCATTATTGATCTTAATGTTCATAAAAAAATCAATTTTCTTTCCTCAAATATTGACACCTGAGGACATTTCTCGGTAAGAGAAATGAAATATTGTGAAGAATAAAGTAGATGTTTTGGTATAAAGACCCACAAATAATCACGTTAAAATATTTATAAAAAACACTTAAAAACTTAGAGCCTTTCGGGTCCCTAAGCGGGCAACACCCTTTTTCAACAATAATAATTTCCTTGACAGGTTCAGTTAAATACATAATTACTATTGTTAACAACCAATAAAATGCGAAATTAAATGTACAATAGCCTCTCACCTCTGAGTCCCGAGTTCGGTTCTCATGTGGGTTTCGTGATGGTGGACGATCCGCGCTGGGCAGGTTTTCTCGGGGTTCTCCCGTTTCCCCTGCACTTCTCCCACCATACTTTCTCAGTCTTTCTCTCCATCTGTCCATATTTCCGTGGGATAGTACAATAGACCTCCGGTTGCAGTGCTTGGCTTCTGCCACCCACCTTCACTACATACATACATACATACAAATGTACAATATATAATTTAATAAAAATTCAGCGAAAAGCTTCGTCTTGATTGGAGAGTAGATTCTTCAGCAACCAATAGAAACCATTTGGGAGCCATGTCAATAGAATATATCAAATATCATACGACCCTCACACTGGAATCCACCTTTCATCAGATCTTCATTATTCTTCTTTTTTCCTTCCTTTATTTTTTGTTTTTTATGGAATTCTTTTGAAATTCAAAATTATTAATATATTTATAAATCTTGTTATCTGGTATCTTAGTGTTATAGGAACCGAAGAAAACAACAAAATTGATTCCCTATAGTCTTTATTATTATTTTTCCCCAAAACTAAGTACAGAAAACTCCCGATTATCCGCGGAATTGGGTGGCGCGGCAACCACGGATAAGCGAATTCCGCGGATAATCCGAAAAAGGACGAAAATCAACACAAAAATGCTTTTAACATGTTTTATTTACATTAAAATGGCAATACATACAGTTGCAGTCATACATTCTAAACAATTATTTTATTTGAAATTACTTATTTATTTTTAAATTTTATTATTATGGGAAGGCTCTCCCATAATTTAGTGTAACCTGCCGGCCTAAGCTCCGCCCACAAGGTCGTTCTTTAAATTGTTTGTCTATATTTGTCTTCACTTACTTTGTTAGCCTCTTTTATTGTTTACCTTATTCTAGATTTTTTTTTTTAATTCTGTAATTTATTGTACAGCAAAAAAAAATGGAAACAGGAGAGGTCTGCGGATAATCCGCAAAGCGGATAAACCGCCCGCGGATAATCGGGAGTTTACTGTATTCAGCAAAGTGAACGAATAATTTTTTCACCCAATTTGTTAGTTCGGTTTATTTTTATCAACGTTATGTTGATGAGGTGTTCATTGTTGCAAAATCTGGCACAAAAAACAGTTTTTTAAAGTAGTTTAATTCATTAGATGATCAAATTAAGTTTACTATGGAGTTGCAAGAGAGTGGGAATCTCCCAATTCTTGATGTATTGGCCATTTTAAAAAATAAATTTCAAGTTGATCGAGTCAGTAGTTGTCCCAAAAAAATTCCCATACTTCGCCTTTTTCGGTGTAGACTCTTGGTGGCACTCCTGGTGGTGAATTGAAGAACTTGAAGTCCAATCGAGTTGTATCTGTTTATTCGAAATTACGTATTACAAAATTGATTTTCACGAACAGAGGTCATCTTTTCCTAATGCTTCTAGAAAAAGCTACCTTATTAACCAAAATCACAACAGAATTCGGGCCTGACCCACCCCCTACCGCTGTGCTGCGGAATATTCCATCCCCATCACACACACCGGAATTATGACCACCGCCCCCCGCCTTTTGCAAGCCTTAAATCTGTCTGATGTATATATATATTTAAAGAGAAGAATCCGCTGACATAGGTCACCTCTGTGACCCCTTGAACAGCGTTGGACGAAACACAGAAGAAGAAAGAAACAGCCATGCCACTGCCGGGATTCGAACCCAGGTACTGGCGCTCTGGTCGCCACGGCTGGCCGCCGCCGAGACCGAACGACCACGCCAGCACGGCTGTCTGATGTAAGGCGATATGGAACGAATAAGATCGAGTTTTATAGCTTTTTATTCACTGGCAATTTATCCTGACATTGTCATCGCAACAGCCTACTCAAATTACATTTCTAAAACGACCGTTAGGTGAAGTTTAGGTTTTAATGGGTCGCCCTGAATTTTATGCATTAATTTTGTTAATTTAGTATTTTTTTTTATTTAAATTTACTAAGTTATTTTCAAAACAAATGATAATAACCGTAAAACGCTACAATCGTTCTTTGAATATTTTCTATTGAAAAGAAAGCAAATGAATAAAATGAATAACACTTCAAACTACAATTTCTTTAAGTGTTTTAATTACTTCGTTCCCCCCCAAAAAAATGTGGTTGATGAATTGAAATTAATAAAACTGCCATCCTGATACGCTTTTACATTTCAAATTTTCAAAGTTTAGCTCCCGCACCTTAATATCCTTCAGATTTTACAAAATGATCAACTTGCTGAAATAAATATACTAAACCACTTCATAGTTTATAGTCATACAGTTTTATTTCTTTCAGTTATTGGGACGTAAGACGCGTGACTGTCGAACAGTCGACAGTCTGTTAATTTTTTTAATAGAATTTTGTTAATGTCATATTGCCGCTAATCCATTTCGTATTTTTTTATTTAGTACACTGGTAATACAAAAATACTTCATCCATTTTTTAAGTATTTTGTTTTTAAATATTTTAAAACGTGATTATTTGTGTGTCTTTTTAAATTTTTATTAAATTAATTTTAACACACATTAAAACTGTTCTGATAGATGTCTTAGAGTTTATTATTGTTTTATCCCATTTCTATGTTGTTTTGACCTTTGAACACAATGGTGAAATCCGTTTGTCGATCAGACCTTCCGTTCGGGAGTCGTTAAGAGGGTACAATGACAACAATGACAAATATCTCAAGCATGGTGGAGCGTTGGCCCCTGAAAAAAAAAATTCTTCAGTGTTTGGGCCTCTGAACACGATGGTGAAATCTGTTCACCATCCGACCTTCTGTTCAGGAGTTCTTAGAGCTGGAGAGACCCGGACGCAATACCGATTTTGGTCACAATAGCTCCCAAATGGGTCGCTAAAAAAGAAAAAAGGAAGTAAAGGGGCTTTGTAGATAATCCCCGATTCAGTTAAACCTTTCAAAATGATCTTGAAGTCCTCTTATGAAAATTTCTGCAGATTCCAGTGGAGAGGGCTGATTCACCAGCATTTCGTCGACTTTTCTACAACTTCTTTGTCTTTTCACGGCATTCTTGATAATAATCTTTTAAAATTTATGGGTTATTCCTTTTCTTATAGCTTTATTGAGAATGTCAACGCGATTCAATAAAGAGTTCGTCAGACAAAATGAGACAGTCAGCCGCCTCTGAAACATAAGTCTGTAATTCCAAAGATAAATTTGTCCCTCTTTATCTAGAGACTTAAATTTCGAGTTTTACCAGGCATTAAAGATAGAGGACTTAGACTTGCCATCTAAGGATTTAAATTAAAAAAATAATTTAATATGGAAATGATCCAATATTAAGGTTCGTTTTAATGGGCAAGGAAATGATAAATTTTTAACAAGAGTTTAATAATTTAGAAATCAAACGACAATTTTAGCAGTAATTACTAATTACAATATAAACATTAGGTTCATATAGATGCGAATATCAAGACGTATAGACAAACAAAATTCTAAATTATTTCATTTTAAAGTTCTGTATTTTATCTAGACAACTAAAACTTTGAATATTTTTTTATCCTGAATTAAATAACTGGTAATATTTTTACTTAATATTACTAAGTTATTAAGAATACAATCACTTCACTGGCAACAAGGAATGGAACTCGTAATCGCATGCACAAAATCTTAATTTAATCGCCAAATTACTATTTGCCACCCTTCGGCTGCCCAACCTCAAGATAGTTCAGAGGAGATACATTAAAAAGACAATTCTCCACTTTCGTTCTTTCGTATTTTTTTTTTTTTTTTTTGATGATAGTCAAAAAAAGTGATGAAGTCTTTAAGCTGACAACCAATTCATCAACTAATTATGCTTTAAGTATCATCAAAATCGGTGAAGCGGTTTTCGAGGAAATTATAAATCCCATGTTTATTGCATTATAATACAGTGGAGCTCCTTTATGGCAAAACCTATCGTACTCCAGAAAGTTTTTTTTGCTTTTATTTTTCACATAAGAAATTTTAAAATGCAAAGATGAGCACAAAAATATGCAGACCTAATTTCAAGATGATCTATTCAAAAGTCATTAAAGTCTGTCAAATGAAGGAAGAAGAAAATAGTACTAACTCGGTTAGTGTGTCTTGCACAGTTCATCAGCCCCACTTCCCTCGTGAGACTTGTTAAACATGGCTTCTGCGATGGATTCTCAGTTGGAATCGGCAACGAAACGACAACAAACAATAGTTTTCCGTGGTGTTTTTGGCAAAATAATCCTAAGCCAAGCACGACACATTGAAGTACGTGCACTTCAAGATGTCTGCAAGTGAAGGAAATAACAGAAAACTCTGGAAAGCTACCGCTGATACAATAGGCGTAGAAACTTCAACTGTTCGGCGATTTGTAATTTCCGTGGCTTCGGCGGCAAGAGGAGAAGGGTCTGCTCTTCAATACAACTGCTCTTCAATACAACAACTCGTAAAATACCCAAATTAAAAATGTAACAATTTCATTTAATATAAAAATAAAAAATTAATAAAAAAAATTAATAAAGGAATTTGAAAAATAAAACGGAGGCTCGGTGTACTAAAGTGGGTGAGGACGAAAGCTATAGGAAAAGAAACAAGACACATGAAATCACAAGCAAAAGAATAATTTTGCCCGCTATTTTCCTCTGAAACTGGACGTAGCTCAGTTTCCTTTCATTTAACAGGCTTTCATAAATACATGTATTTATTGATTACACGACCCTAACGTTCCTTACTAAGCGTCTTCACAATTCAAACAAAAGACAAATTTACTAATTAAAACGCTTGAGGTGACTTTTTAAATTCAGCTTGCTAACGATAATACCAAAGACATGTAGCAGTTCGCCTTCTTAAAATCCAGTGAATGAAGCGTCAAGAATTTACATTACTTTTTACTCTTTTGAATGTCGTTTATTTGAAATCCTATCTTAAAACTGGACTGAAGTTTAGACTCACAAGCTATCTTTCCTTTAATTTTCTTTCCAATGTTTGACGAAAATTTTAAAATTAATGGTTAATGAATTTAAGTGTAAACTTCAAGTGTAAACAGAGAATGGTTTAGTTTTACTCCAAAAACTTAGGGAGGAACTCACCTAAGATACATGAAACAACAAGATACGTCAAGGAATTTTCCAATATTCTTTTCGCATTACGCCTGTATATAAAGTAATGGGTCAGAAATTTGGAAGTTTCAAAATACATATCTAATTTAAAACCGGAACATTGAATTAATATATTGACAATACTTCCTACATAGAATTCAAATATAGAATGTAAATATGCTACACGAGTTATTTTAATTAATTCTAATTATGGTCAAAAATGTTTGATGTTTTTTTTTTTTTGTGTGAACGACTCTCACTTTTAATTACTCAGTACAACTTTATGTTCAGAAACAATCATGGATAGCAAGGAAAAGAAACGTAAGGTACTCGTCTGGTTACTAGCTGATACAAATTTGCCGCTTCAAGTAGCTATGGAGTAAGATTAGGCCAAGTTCGAGTTTTACATCTTTTTTTATTCCTAACCTCAATCTTTTTACTTTCATTTTTCTACTTTGAGTTTTAATCAATTTATCCCACTCATGTTTTTACCCCCACCCCACCACTCGCTATTAAAATGACTCCCAAACGACAATTCTTGTTTATGTTCTTCTCTGTTCTCCTCTTTTCCATTAGTCTTTACAATGTCTCGAGCTTTTTAAGTATTTCTTAAACTTCTCAATAAGATATAAGCTACAGACCGGAAATACTGATGAACTTACCGAATAAGAAAGAAAATCCGTCTTTCTTACTCGGGAAGTTCCTCAGTACTTCCGCTCTGAACCTTGTACCTTATTTTGGTAATTTGTAGAAGTTAACTAAGCTTCTTCATTTGCATCACAGACAAAAAAAAAAGGTGCATTTTTCTCAGAAACTTTGAAATAAAAAAATCCTGGCTGTGATCAACATAAATTAAAAGCTGAATGTTCTGGAAAGTTGAAATTTTAATAAAAGCTTTAGTTTAACCTCATGTGATTGCAACAAAAGTAGATAGATACAGTGAAAACACCTAAATTGGAAATCAGTTTAAAACAACGAAAAAGAAAGGAGATATTTCGCTTCCCTACACAGGGTGTCCCAGAAGGAAAGGTCAATATTTTGGAAGATGATAGTATCGGCCAGGAAGAAGGACCATATGAACCATAATAAAGTTTCAAAAACTCCACAGGCAACATCAATGCATTTCTCAACTGTTGTGAGAACTTGACGTATTATTCATTACGTTCCTTTATTCGCACAAAAGCATTCATTATGTGAGCGAGCAATTCGTCTCGTGAATAACTCAACGTCAATCACTTCATCCAACCACATAAACACAAATCCAAGGGGATTAGGTCTGGAAATCTTGGTGCAGTGTTGTGGAAGAGAAGGAAAAGAATGACCAGCAGAACAGTGACAATTGAGTGCCAAATTTCAATTATCTCCGAAACAATTCGGAACAGGATACTCATTCATACGAACTTTTATTGATAGCAATAATTATTGCTCCTGGGATAACCTGTATACATTTTCTTCTTCTTAGCTGATCTTTATCCTGTATGGAAATATTCGATATTAATCTTAAATTTTTTTGCATGTTGAACTGCTCCATATATGTTTTACGTTGATATTCAGTAAAAAGCAAACAAAATAAAAACTTAATTTCATGTAAAATTTTAGATGCTGTATATTAAAAAAATATTAGTCGTAATGACAATAATTATCTTACTTCTCGAAATGAAGTACCAAAAAAAATTATTTCCTGTCCTCGAATTTACCTGAAGAAGTTTCCTGTATAAGAAAATGAAATATTGTAATTAAGAAGATAATGATAGTTCTAGTGAATACTACAAGTCTGTTTATTTAGATCTTAAAAGAGACAATTTTTGGAAGAGATGAAATTATATTCGAAACAACAGAGAATAAAGAAGAGTAACAGAATTCATTACTTATTAACGAATTCTGGAGAGAAAAGGAAAAAGAAATTTTCTTGTTCTCCAATTTACCTGAAGAAGATTCCTATATAAAAAAATGAAATATTATAATAAAGAAGATAATAAGTCGTTCCTGCATGACCGAGCGGTCTAGACGGCGGTCTGCCGTGTGACTGTTTTGTTGGAACCTGGGTTCGAATCCCGGCGTGGGCATGGCTGTTTCTTTCTTCTTCTGTGTTTCGTCGTTTCTCCCCTGGGACTTACTATCTCAGGGTTATTTCTGGACGAGATGTAAAATCTCGTTCCCTTCTTGAATTTCCTAGCCTCACCCCCTGATGTTGTCAGGTAGGGCTAGCCCGTGGTCTATAGTTGGCCAAAGTCGATAAAATAAAAGAAGATAATAATAGTTACAATGAAGACTAAAATTCTGTTTATTTATATCTTAAAAACATATAATTTTTTGGAATGGATTAAATTATAAATTATGAAATTAGACAAATTTCTATTTCTTGGATCAATAGAATACATTCGGTATATAATACATTACTATAAAAATATACAATAATTCTATTTTAGTAATTTTAGTGCAAAACTCTTAAGTGCAAAACTTACTGCATTTTCTAGAAAGTTTGTTTTTAACAATACATTTTAGCTAACAGAAAACTTCGAACTTATAAAAATACCTCTCCGCAGTCAAGAAGCTAAAGTTGTCCTACAATGTATTTTGTTAACTTTGTGGTTTGCATGTCTACATATATTGAAAGTTTTAAGAAGCAGAACCAAATGGAGATTCAGTCGTGGACTGAAGCGTTGTTATCAAATGATTGTTTCTCTTGCTTGCTTCGTGAAGGAGTTCCTAGTGAACATCAAATACGAATTACTGTTGCAGATCTCTGGGAAAGCACTTGAAATGGTTAAGGGATTCCATGAATGATTTATAACCAAGAAACAAACTAGTTTTCAAAGTTTGCGAAGCTTGGTTTGCGAACCAAAAAGAATTCACTGAATTAATCAAAGGAATATTGAAAACTAAAAATATTGATAATAATAAGTAATAATAGTAATTTCTTGCTCTTAAACTCTGGATAGAAATAAAATTTACTGAAAAATTCAAAAGCAGAAAAATGATAGAAATTACAGCAAAAATACCATATATATGGATTAGCTGCTGTCATATTCTCTTAGCGTAATCTGTGGGTACTGCGACCTGCCCTTTTGCTTGTCTTTTCTCAAATGTACACAATAAGCACGCAATGTTTCAAGTCACGCAGCGGATAACACTTGAACAAAATTTATTGTTATTATCAAGCTGCAGTCTACGGTAACAGTGCCTCGAAGATAAAATTATCTCGGATCGATAAATAGATGAAACTATAAAATACATAAGAAATTGATTATGTAAATCTCTTCTTAGAAAACTTTCTTAATAGTTTTAGTTAAGTTAATTTGGCTTTCTTTCCATAAATGGTTATTAAAACTAGAGTTAATAATTATTTCCTATATTTATTTAATAGGTAATAAAACTGCATTCCTACAAGAAAAAAATATTAACAATAAGAATTAGTAAAAAATACCTAACTAGATGATATAATCTATAATTTATACTTATAAACACATGTAACCTTTGGAAGATTCGAATGATCTAGAAAGCTTGACGAGAGCCGATAAAAATTCTATTATATAAAAGCATTATTTTGTCTGTCGTTGTCATAAGAATTTTTTTCAATTTTGCGACCAAACTATAAGAGATAGATTGGTCATGTAAATAGATAAAATGTAGAGCTTTTTAAGACAAACAAAATGCTACAAAAATCTTTCGAAAAAAGTTTTTAGTTTCCAAGATGGCGCCTTTTAAAGGGTCAAATTTTGAGTTTTTCTCAGTTTAAACGAAAAGTATAAAAGTTGGAACAGAACATTATATTGAGAAAATGTTGGTATTTGAAAGTTCTATCGAACAGTATATCAGTCATTAACAAACGTTTCAGCGTTTGGAAGATACATGCAAAAATGAAGTGTTTTTGCGGCAACTCCCCGTGTGAGTGCCAACACGCAATACAACTGAGTTAAGCGGAGAAGCCCACAACGAGCTGGGAAGTCGTGTATTATCCGATCTCCATATTAATTTGCTAGATAAATAAAGGTTTTTTTTTTTTAATGCTATAAATGCAAGGTTTCCGGAGCAAAGCGACGGTACCCGTCTACTCAGAAATATTGAACAAACCAATATCTTGGACTTTCAGTGTTGAAAATTAATCTGAATAAAGTTTTTCCAGTTTTATTATTATCATACCGCAGTTGCAGAATTTGCTGCCAGATAAATTATGTTAAGTAATTTCTCAATACTAATTATAAAAACAATTGAACAACAACACAAAAGAAAAAAAGCATATATAGATTAAATTGAAAGAAATATTTAAAAAAAACTAATAAATTAGGAAAGATAAATATATTTTAAAGAAACCGCAAAAAGCAACCTACATGTTCAGATGGACAACATAAAAAATTATATTTGAAGAGATAAAAACACCAGCTAAAGCTTTAAACCAATCATATTTAAATTGCTTTTTTTTCAAGTACAATCTTTTCTAAATAATTAGTTTTTAATTTAACATAACTGTAGTTTAAGAAAGGGTTTTGCTTTCATTTCCAATAACTGTAGTTTAATTAGGTAAAAGTAGTATTTTTTTTTGTTTTTTTTTGTTTATTTGGGTTAACTTTAATACCGATAATTCATGTTTGCCGAATTGGGAGCTAATATTTTCTCAAATAATACTACTTACAATTCCATATTTTTCATTCAGTTCACATCTTTTTCTTAACATAATTGTAAATAAATACTTCTTTCACATCTCAAAATATATTTAAAAATATATTTAATCCGAATTTTCGGAAGACTACTACTTACTTCCTTTTTCAAGTTTGTTTTGACATAACAATACATTATCAGGTGATATCAATACATATCTTAGACATAGTTAGTGATAATCCAATTACATCATTAAACTTACAAACAATCATGTAACTAAAAATAAACGTTATTATAATAATTTTTCGAATTCTTCAATTAATTGGACATAGTTACCAATAATCCGATGTATCCATTAAAACCTACAAACAATATTTTCAGTATTATTTCAGTGTTTATTTTCAGTTAAATAAAACATTATTATTATAACTGTTTGAATTCTTCAATTATTACGGTTTTTTTTGTTTTTGTCTACATATTTCATTACCTTATCTTTAGCTAATTTTACTAAAACATCCTCGATTTCTAAACCCTTACTTCTATTAAAATTTATATTCCTCCTGTTTCTTATTATTAAACTTTCTAATAATTTCCTAGTTTTGCTATCTTTTTCTAACATTAAAATTTTAACTTCATCTCTAATACAGTGACTCTTTTGAGAACAATACTCTGCTACGTTTGATTTATCTCCTAATTTATATTTAATACAATATACATGTTCCAGGGCTCTTTCATGGGTCGTTCTTTTGCTTTCTCCTACGTAAATTTTATTACAATTTAGGCACTCTAGTTCATAAATTAAACCCATGTTGGCTTTTTAATCATTCTCATTAACTTTGTGTCATAAAATAAGTAATATTCTTCCGAAAATTAGGATTAAATATATTTTTTAATATATTTTGAGATATGAAAGAAGTATTTATTTACAATAATAATACTTAATAAAACAACGTAAAAGTAAAGCTGTCCAAATTTAAATAAAACTTGTGAATTTGTTCGAATGCTTTTCTCTTTTGTTATTTGAACAGATTTGATTAAAACTGAAGAATTAAATTTACTTAAACTTAGTTGGGAATAGATTATGAAACATTATAAATCCTACTTTGGTAACTTAATCTTTACTTTAAATATCCATAATACAGAGGCTTATAATTAAGCTTGAAGTATTATGGAGATTAACTTGAAGAGATGTTCTTGAATATTCTGAACTCAGATAAAAATTCAAATCACATTTATAAGATTTCTGTTATTTACAACCTAAGAACAATACATAAATTATAAGATTTATAACAATATGAATGGAAAAAAACTTTCCTATTCTTCGAAAATAAATTGATCTCTGTTCTAGATAAATAGCAAACTAAAAATTAAACTTCGTGTTTAATTGTGGAACAAATCGAATACTAATGTTCTATTTGACTTAGTTTCTTTCAAATAGTTGGATAATCTTCTACTATCAATCTGATTCCTTCTATTCATAATTTTTGGGATTTAAAATCAGGTGTCTTCTTCGACCAACTAAAATGTTTAATTCTAATGTTATTGTAACATTCGATTCTCAAGATCTTATTGGATGATACTTATAATTAAATTTGACTTAGACTTTCAATTGAATCCTCTTCTATGTCGAAATCGTAATACCTCTTCTAGCTGTAATTCCTCTACTACGTCGAACTCGTCTCGTTCGATTGTTCTTGTAGAAAACCCTAAACTAACCACTAATATCCTTTCCTCTAACATTTAACAGCCTAGATCTTTCTGAACTTCAGTCTGTCAAATGTAGTTAAAGTTTACCTTACCGAAGAACAACGAACAGGAACATCTGCACATCACACACGAACATAACATCACCGATATTGTTCTGCCACATTGCCTTTGGACTTCGTTGCAATATTAAAATCGAATGAAGGAAAGAAAACTAATCGTGTCGATGCTTCTTACTCTGAATTCTTCCTTACATCCTTGTCGAATGTCAAATAACCGTACGTCGCTCACTTCGTCATAAATATTACTCGTAAAACCATGGATGTATCCTTCAGCAAACCTTTGGACTAACAGCAATTTTTTCGTCCACTTCGGATGAAATCCAAATTTCCAAGATCACAGCATAAATTCGCCAGATCGTTACAATACAGAACAACAAGTGTCCACGTTCTTCACTGCAATCCACGCTAAGTGCATTCAATACATTGTTAGCACGACTCACATTGCCAAAACACAAGAACGTTACTTTGTAACCAAAATAAATTTGTTCTTGATATCAACTTTAAAAACAAATTTATTAAGGTACATCATATAGTTAAAGTTAAAGTTGCGATCAGGCCCAGAGGACGGCGCAATGCAGCTGGAGGGTAGGCTCCAGTGTTCAGAACCTACGGGACAAAGTTGAGGACGGGGGGTCGGCCCGTCGCTCGCCCGCCTTTAACTCCCGGGAAAGAAACCCGGTACCCATTCTATAGAGGGCTGGGTAGACCCTTAGAGCCCGTTTGGAGGAGAAAGAAGCGTGGAAAAATTCCCTTCCTCCGACGAGGCCGGGAATCGAACCGGCTACCTCCAACCCGCAGCCAAGCGCCCTTACCCACTCGGCTACCGGGCCCACAAGGTACATCATATACGATAGATAATTTACTTCATCAATACATTTAAAAAAGATGAAATCTACTATTCAAATTTTAGCTTTCTAAGCATCTTAGATGATGCGATATCATGATCATGGCCTCAAAAGGACAAAAGTGGTTTAAGCAAAGCTTCTTTCCTTTATTTCTAACATTTATAATAAGTAATAAGAATCTTTCTCTTTGTTAATCTTAAACTGTAATAAAATTTCAATTACTCGCTCTTCTTAGATAACTCTGGAGAAACTTATGGAGATTCCTACTCATTCCTACTCATTCAGGGTTTTTCCAACTCTACTCCAATTTTTTCTTTCCAAATCTTGACTCTCAACTTAAACAAAATCAGAGCCATATTATCCATTTATCTCCACAGTGGCCTCAACATTCTCTTCAGTATCCCTTCTGACATTCATTCCACTTGACCTAGCTATCGAATTCAACGGATGATCATGTAATATCATGGCCGTCAATCTATTCGTACAGTTGTGATTTGAATTTCATTCTTAGGCTCTCACCCCATCGGACAGCTCTGAAGAGATCTTCGCAGAAACTTGCGTTCGAAGGATCTGTGAGTATCTTCATCTGAAATCCTCTGCGTTCATATTCTGCGTCTTGTGTGACGAAGAGCAGTAATAGGATCTTATCAATCTCAACTTTTTTATAACCCTATTTTTGAAGAGCTGTAGATGTTGAATATGCTTCATTATTAGCCTGTCTTCTAAACATAAAAGCCAGCACTAAAGTTGTGTCAGACTAAATCCGAAGAATCAGATAATTCTGATTCTGAGAAAAGTTTCTCACCTAAAAGATTGAGTAACTAAATTCATTTTACTTAAATGGGTATAGTCCAATAATTTAAAATTGTATTTTATAAAGTTATTCTTAAAGGCTTTGAAAGGAGTTGCTTTAAATAAAGGCGAAAATTATTGTTCTCGAAGATTTTTGTGTCTGGAAACACACAGACATTTACTGTATCAATGTTCATGAAACCAGATATAGTGAGCTCACATACTACCATTAGGCTACTTCTAAATTTAATTGAGATTGGATGAAAATTAAAGATCATAAGCTTAACTTTTTTATAAATTATTTAAATTTTCCCATGTTTTCAAAGCTAAAGTTATATCTCTTCTTTGCAAAACTGCATTGGCTACTTTCTGCTTTTTTTTGAACCGATATCTTAGAAAATTAACTATTTTAAACTATTCGTGCTTTGGTGTTTATTTTAGTGGCATTTGGGCCCACGCCAATGCCTCAAAAAAATATTACAATATTTCTAATTAATTGATTTATTAATTAGTTAATTTGCAGTTATTACAAAATAATTTCTAGATAATCGCTTTAGAGATTTTGGCATTTCTCTTTTGATAACTTAAGTCCTTAGATTATCCTACATTTATGATTCTGACACATGAATACTCAAAATTTATTACTAGTGAAATTCTTAATATAAGCTGTGTTATTGAAGATGTTTGCATTATCCATTTCTCCAGTGCAAGTAAGTAATTTGTTGTTTTCTCAGATAATGCTAGTGAAGTATATACATTATCTTATTCGTGGAAATGCATTTGCCATTTGTTTTCCATGCTAAGGATTTCTTGGAAAATCCGTAGTTCTACAATTTCGAGCTTTAATAATCGGGGATTATTGTTGAAGTTTAAGCAGCAGCTATGTTTTCATTGTATTTTACTGGCCTGAAGGCATCCATCATCTTTAAGCTAATTTCAAGATGACTTCAAAGAAAAACAACAACAAGTTTAAAATTAAACAAGTAATTTCACCTAACTAGAAAGAAACTATTGTTTATGAAAGAATCCATAATGAAAATCAGAAACTGTAAATTCATTTCAAGCACTGAAGAATTAAAGTAATTTATGAATGTCAACTATTTAAAGCTTACAGCCCAAAGTTTTTCATTTTGTTTTGGAAGTTCTATTAATATAACATATTTTTATTATTCTGTTGGATATATTGTAGTTATATTTTTATATATTTCAGTGTGCAATTCTGAATAACGCAAGAGCGACATAAGCCAAGCTGCGCCAAGAACAAGGTATGGAATTGAGAACTTGGAACAGAAACTTATGTAGAAGACAGAAGGAAATGTCAAAACCCCCACTGCGATTCAAACTAGGTTAGAGCGTATCAGCCACATGACAGGCCATCTACATCTATATGGCTCTGCAAGAAATGCAATTCAAATACTGTACTTACTAAATAAAATGCTTCAAGTTCGCAGATACTTCTGTCTGTCAAAACATATTAAAATAAATCTGCAGAAAATGTTTCGATTTTCAATGTAAAAATGCTATGGAGCAATTTCAGGATAGAAAGTTGGCATATTTATTGGATTTTTATTTTACAATATATTAACTGGGTAATACTGAATATAAATATTGAAATAAAGTTGGTAAATAAGTAGTATTGTATTAAGTATAAACCTTGAATGTACATTTTGAATGTCGATATTGATAAAATGCTGAATATAAATTTTAAATGTAAATATTGTTACATCTTGATATTACAAAATATCGAGAAATGTTTAAGTGTGGACTTTTCAATGTTTTAATAAATCTAAGAAATTAGAATGTGTGGTGTCGATGAAAAGCAGCTCAAGCGAAAGGATAAACTTTGAAGTCATAACCATTAAATATGTTAATATGTTAATTATTTGGTGGACCTCAGGCTGAAGAAAAGAATGCAAGCGAACAGCAACTGCTCAAAGCTATGAGCTTCACGTATTTCATGTCAGCAAAAATTCTTTTCTCCAGGGAACGAATGCCA
>JAFIDM010001028.1:62845778-62861087 GCA_023159025.1 Thereuonema tuberculata
CTCAAACTGCGACAACTGCGAATACTGTCTTCGAACACGGCGTAATGACATGTCTACCTCAGCTCTTCCTTTGTAAATGATTCAGCACACTCAAACACGCTTTGGTTATCTGTTTTATGCTCCACAGAGTACGATGTTCAATGCCCTCTACCGACTATATGTAATGCGCAATCACGCTGCATTTCTAATCATTTGCATATCTCCCCGACATGTACCTTCATTGCAAGTTTCGTTACGATCCCGAAATTATTTCTTGGTGCGCTAATTTTTTTGTCCATGAGTATATTAGCGTCCCATAGTTTACAGCTTGCCTGTAAAACATAAAGGAAAGGTCTTGCATTTATTAATATATGCTCTTGCTTTTAATTATTTTATTTATACAATTGTTCACAGTATGGGGCCGCTTTGCTTTTGACACTGTCTAAAAGCAATAATTATCCTGTTTTTTATTTTTATACAGAAACAAATGCATTTATTGTTTCTTAATGCTCTTAAAAAACACAATATTTAAATAAGAAAGTTTGGAGTCTTGATTTTTTTTTTAAATTTTAGCTTAATTGTATGTATTACGTATTTACTCAATTTGTTACAACTTTCTTAATAACAAGAACTACTTGGACATACATACGACAGTAATATTTCATTAAATGAAATGTTTAACAGCCTTTTCAATGTGAAAGGAAGATAGAAATCTTCATCATGATTTCACGTTCCACCTTGCTAATGGAACCGAAGCTGAACTTTCTCATGATTTCCTCGCTCAAGCTCCTTAAGAGTCTACTGTACTCTGTAGAGACAATAATTGAATGGGTGAGTTGAAAAAGGTACATATTCCATAAATTTGACAAACTAAACTGAGATAGCCATTTTCTTCTTTGCACGTATATACATCCATTAAACAGAAAAAGACATATTTCTCAATTTTAAGTCTGCTTTCCAGAGCCATGTAAAAATGATTGAGTTGAAGAAGGGACATATTCCAGGAATATGTTCTGTTGTCAACTCAAAGCCGCACTAGCATTGAGTTGAAAAAGGAACATATTCCTCAACATATTTACATAGTTTTATGCTATAAAAAGTTATATATCAATATATTTACAAAGCACAATGAGTTCGCTTCACTTAAAGGTATAAATCGATAATAGAAAATTTTTTTGTAAAAAAATTAGTTTTCTTAAAAAACAGTTTTTTTTAGTTTTCCAAAAGTTTACATTTGTGGAATATGTACCTTTTTCAACTCACCCATTCAATTAACATCACACCCCTTATTCCAAAGTTCTACAAAAAATAGTAAATTAAAATATTATTTTTTTCTTTTTACATTTTAGTTTGGTTTTGAAATGCAATTAAAAAATTACGTCTCTATTGCTCCAATTTTTACCCATTCTTCTGAGGCCTGGATAGTCTCTAGAACTGTTAGGAAGAGAATTTATTGTGGGAAAATCTCTGGCCACCGCCGGCCTCTGGGATTGAATCCGGCTCCTCCAGGCCGGAGACACATACCTATCAGTTGGCTAACAGGCCCAAAGCTTCAAAGATCCACAGAAAAAGAAACTGTAATCTGACTTCGAATAGCATATCGCAAAGGCCTTTCCAGTTGAGGAACAATCTGCTTAGAGCTAATTTGAACAAGTTTCCAATAGTTTTCTACTGTTAAAAGCAAAACTCTAATCATCATGTAACAGTGGGCTGCTTAATAGAATTAGGCTCCTGTGATTTTCAGGGTAAAACAGTCTTAATAAATTGTGTGTGTGTGTGTGTGTGTTTTTTTATACAGTATTCTATTAATGAATCCATTTTCATTTATTGTCTGCATTATGCAGTCTTTATTGAATTATTATCTGATTCTGGTAAGGTAATTAAACTTCATTTCTTGTAAAATAGCTAGCGGTATAAATAACTGTAGACCTATTATTTCAAATTGTATATTGTAATTCTTCTGTTTAATTTAAGTCTCACAGCCAGACCCATATGATATTGGATTTCTATGTAATAATATCTTTTGCCGCGCTGGTGTGGTCGAGCGGTCTCAGGCGTCGGTCTGTCGTGAGATCAATGTGCCAGCGCCCGGGTTCAAATCCCGGTAGCGAGCATGGATGTTTCAAAAATTTCCTTTCCTGTGTTGTAGCCTCTTCTTCACTTTCTCTTCGGTCTGACGTCATTCCTTAATGGCGTCCTGGGGAAGGCCACGGGAAACCACCCCAGTATCTTTCCCTTGTAATTCTAGGGAGTCTGCTAGGGGTTCGCCGTCTTGGGAACACTAGCGCTCCCTGGAGCACGGATGCTTCGGCAACGAAGCTCGCACTTCGGTGCGAACCGACCACACACAATATCTTTTAATATTATATTATGAGAGTATTTATAGTATTCTATCATGCAAGAATCACAAAATATTAATAAAAGTAAGTTCGCTTCACAAATAGCATATTCCTGCATTTTTGATGAGTTTGAATCTCAAAATCAGAATTTTAACTTATTAACTTTTGTGTAGTACCTTAATGTGTGGAAATTTCAGAATTTGAAATAACTGCCCACCAGAGATATTCATACCTTAAGTTGGTAAATTGACAAAAACTTCATATTAACGATCCTCCGGGAAAAAAAGGACTCAGGAAGTTTAATCTTGAGTCTGTTTGTAAGCAAAAGTTAGAGATTTAAGACTTAATTTTTATACAAAGACGAATGGCAAACACGTACTTCCCAAAAGAATTCGAGCCTTTAAACAAGCTATCTTGTCTTCAAAAAAAAAATTCTTGAAAATGATATTTTTTTGCAATGGCAGTGAGAAATTTTAAACTCAAAATTTATTAAGAACTGTTTTAAGAGAAAAGTGTATATAATCAAATTTGTAGTCTGTAATGTGCTTAAGGTCACAGTTTTTGTTTATGGTCCTAAGGTGTACCAAACCTGAAATATGAAAGTTACATCAAATGCTTACAAATGGTAAATATGGCATAAACGGAAGTAAAAAAATGACCGTCATGTTGAAACCACTTTGAATAAAAATTTCATGTTGTTGGTTTTCTACTGTCAAAATGTAGGAGTGACAGCACACAATTTTATTTTTTTCAAAACTGTTAAACAAGTGCTGGACCACTTCACTTATAGTCATTCTTTCTTCAAAAAAATTATCATTTTTTTTAAAGTATTGCAAATGATACTAAAGAAAAACCTTTGTTTATTTTTAATTTCTAATATCTCTGTTGAATATAAATACTATAAATTTTCCTGTCACAATAAATTACATCAGCATTATTTACTTAATTAAATAAAATAATGCAAAAATCCTGTTACGGATTAAAAATCTTTTCTGACATCATTGTTTCGTTTCTATGTAAACTTTTATCATCTTCTTGTGCTAATTCCTCGCCAAGAAAAATTTCTTGGCAAGTTAAAAAGTTAATTGTGCACACCATGTTTCAAGAAGATCAATCCCTCGAAATTTATTAGGAAGGATACATACACACAGACTAGCTGATTTGATGAGCCTCTTTCTTTGCAAAAACTTAAATCAGTACAGATGCATCTATTTGCCAGATACAAAAGCATTTAATTAAAGCTTAAAAAAATCCAAATAGTCAGCATTTGAACAATCCTTTTGAGTAGTCTTTAAAATTCTGGACATCCATACGTTGTGAGGTTTTATTCGATATGTAACACAAATTCTCTGAAGCCCAATTCGATATGTAAAACCATTGCGCTATTAATAATTTATATTCTTTGTTGTGACTTTCTCAGTTGCTTCTAATGATTTAATAATAAAATCGTATTGCACACTTTCCCATCCAGTTCATAAACTTTAATGAAACAGTTCTAGTTGATGAAAATTCGAAAATTAATGTTTCAGTGTTATTTGAAGAGATCTGCTCGACTTCAATTAAGGAATTGGTCTACGATACTACGTATTTTATGAAGCTTAATTAAATACAAAGAAGAGGCTCTAAGTTAGAACATTAAATTGAAGTTTTTACTAAATTAAATCGAAGAACTTTTGTAAAACAATTCACAAACATTTATTAACAACTAACTTAAGTAATTAAAAAAATAATTAATTTTCTTAAAAAGATACATACTTTATATTTTTACGTGTGCTTAAATATGTGATTGAAGATTGCAGCCTACACATAAGCATGAACATAAAACAAGATAAAAAGCCGAGAACTAGCTTTCACCTCAATATGATTTAAGAAGCCTCGTCAAAGATACACAGCTTGAAAGAAAATAAAAATTCGATTAACAGTTCCAGTTCAACTATTGTTTAAAGGATCTTTAAGTACCTTAAGACAAGAATTGATTTTCTACATTTCACTTCATGTCTATTACAAGATATCCTTCAACTGATTTCAATAGCTAGTTTCTGATTAAGAGTTCAACATGTTGATGGTTGGATTCTTTTATTAGAAGTTTTGATTAAAATAGCTTGAGAAAATCTCACAAAACAGCAATCACAACAGGTGATTAACTCTGCTTCCTGCGCTGAGTGTGAAATGATGGGTTGTTTTTTACTTAATCATGCGATGGGATAAGAACCAAAAAACATATATATCCAATTGTAGATTTACATCCTGATCTATAAGCATAACTGGCATCGGCATAAGTGAAGGGAGCTGTTATTTGAAGATTATATGCATGGGGAGATTTGGTTAACAATTTCAGAAATGACAGATTGAAAAAATATCTGTGCGTTTCATCTGGTGAGTGTCTTTGGCTGTCGAGTCCTCAAAAAAGACGAAACGGCCATCCCAAACACTCACCGATGAAATCTTAGATATATTTTTTATTTCTGTGTTATTTCTGAACCTGTTTGTTCAAGAAAATATTAAAAGAAATTTTACATTTTTATTGTTAATATGTCAAGTCTATATATAACTTTCACAATAATAATTCAAAGATGATAACTTGTCTTGCTACAAACCGTTTAAATTTCTTGAGCTACTGTTATGTGGAAAGCAATGATAGTGATATCTAATTAGTTGTATAATTCACCATACGAATTATACAATTAAGGTACAATAAAATGCAATTATGCCGTTCAATAACGATGCCCTTCCGGTGTGGTTTTATGCGCTAGGCGGCGGCCTCTCACGGGGCAAACCTGGGTTAAAATCCCGGCGTGGGTAAACTTTTTTTCCAATGTTTCTTTGCTCCTTCATCTGTCTCTTCTTTCGCCGTCTAGGGCATGTTTGGGTTCGCCTTCTAATATTGGTTGGCGACAGGAAGGGCATTCGGCCGTAAAACCCTTGCCAATACCAAATATTCAGCGACCCCACGCGAAAAATGGGAAAAGCTGTAGAAAAAGAAGGAAAAATGCCTGGAGAGGCTTGGTGATGCGGAATTTTAATAAGTCTTCAAACTCTCGCAAACAGACAAGAATAAAAGAATTCCCGACAGGATCTTGTATTTTATTGGACCTTCACTCAGTCTTCGTGTGCGCGCAAGTCAAATCCACTACTAACTTTTGAACAGATCTTCTTGAAATTTAGTGCTCATATTTAAGGACTAACAGTCGATGTAACTTTCATATTTGAAATTTTTTCCTTGTAGGTTCTTAGATTAGCAAAAGAGACGATAAAAATTCCCACTGACAACTATTGAAATATAAGTAATGAATTTCTTTCCTGTTTATATTTACACTGTTTAAAATAACGAATTTAATCCCCTTTAAGTAATCCATTAATTAACAAGCGGTTTGCTTGATTAAAGCTAATCCTATTTCAACAACTTAAGTATTTTTATTTTTTTTTAGTAGATGCAAAATTTGTACATTTTACATACAACAAAGGCTAAAATATAAAAATAATACAGTCTTCGTTTTGTATTGTTTGCAGGACATTAAAAAAAAGAATAACAAATAATGAAATTTTAAGAAATCATATCGTAAAATCTGCGGTAAATGTACTAATAAAGTCTATTCTTCAAACTACTTATTATTGATTGAAAATTGATTTTCAAGTAACGCTTAAACAATGGTCATTTTTCTTCCACTTCAGTATAAAAACTTTTATCAAAATGGTGGATCTCTCTTTCAGAAATTATAGTGGTTAAAGTTCAGAATACATTACTAGAATGTATTCTAATTTACAAAATTCACAAAAAATTTACAAAATTTTACAAAAAATTTGTCAATGGATGACTATCAGTTACAAATCAAATTTCCATCTATTAGACTGTCACCTCCCACTTTCTCCCCATATTTTATAGTGTGAGTAGAAGTTAATTTTCTCCTCTTAACACTCTAATCCGTTCTAGAGAGAAAGTTATTGTGGGCAGCCAGAGATGACTCTTTCTTGAGACCAAATCATACGAACACATTTTTTTGTCATTGCTTTGTCTAAGAAATAGCCATCTTTTCCGATGATATGCTTCAAATTTGAATTTTAAGATATTTTCAACTTATCATTATTTGAACATTGTATTTTAAAATCCCGATTACTTAACCGAAAGCAGAGTTCATGTGAATACAAATTGTGAATTTTCGAAAAGCAACAAAGTCTCCCCGAGGCTTTTGCGAACCCGGTGTCGCCTCAACAAGAAATGAAAAGACTCTCTAAGAAATAAGCATCTGCACATTCTGATGGACAGAATGAATGTATTTCCGTAAGATATATTAAAAAATTTCGTAAGATAAATTGGTCAGTGGTTTCTTCAAGATGTCATACATTCTTCTAGTTGACGATTCCACAATTATGTAAATTTTAATTTCAAAGTGTATACATTCGAAGTATTTTTATCCATTGATTGACAAGGCAGTCGTGAATGGTTGTGAAAGCTCTCAGCTATTTATGATGTATTTTAAATTTTAATTATATGTCGTTTTAGTCTTCTGATAATATCAGCAGACTAATATTCCCGTTTTGTCTGTTCTGTGTATAAGTATTATTAAAATCTCATTAAATTATCATTAAGCACAAAATCACAACAATCGCAACAATTTCGTCTTTTGCATGCGCAACAATTACATTTACAATGCAGCTCTACAACAATCACAACAATCACAATAAACGCAACAATTGTACCTTTTGCATTCGCAACAATCATATTTATAATAATAAGGAAATTAAAGCAATATCAATGATATTTTCTTATCAGAAGACGTTGCGAAGCATTGTGATTGGTTTACTAATCGCTTTCCCTATCGTGTTTTAAACCAATTTGTGGGTGTTGTCTGATTCATTCATTTATGCTAAACCTTGGCACACGTTAAAATTGAACTTTTAATCTGTAATTTCGGTTATTTTTATTCAATTAATGAATTTTTAATCAATTTCGAATTGTTGCAGTTTGTTCTTATTTCTATGCTTAGTTTATCCTTTTCTTAATTCACTCATTCAAGATAAAATAGTGACCATGACAAAGTAATTTACAATAATCTGAATTCAGTCAATGAATGTGACATTTCTCGTTATACTCATAATTCTACCATTCATTATTGCTGCTCCCAAATTCGCTGAAATTCGTTAGAATCTAGAGCAAGTTCGAAAGCCTTTTCAATGATGAAAGCTGGTGACGAAAATATGACAGGAATAAATCAAACAATCAAACAGCATCAATGGTTGTGTGGATGGTGAAAATAATGTTGAAAACTTAAATCAAAAGGATACACCATTAAAAACAAACTTAGATAGAATTTTTTTTAAGCGACTAAATAGAATAAATAAAAATAAATAGGTAGAGTTATGATCTACATTGTTAAATTATGAAGCATCGTGAAATGTAGAGGTGTAAACATTACACAGCACTCTTGTGTAATATTATAATTGGTTAATTTGCTTCCAGCGAAAATGATGAGAAACTGCTAAAGGTTTTATTTGAAAAAGCTGCGGATGCTAATGTTAGCTGCATGTTTTGTTTACTTTGTTTGCTTTGTTTTCGAAGAAATTAAGAATCCTTGATTCTAGGAAATGGGAATAGATCTACTATTATTCTATCTGCAATTGCTGAAGAAATATTTTGTTTACTTGAAATCTAACTTAATTAAGAGATGCTTTTCGAAAGATTTTAATTATAAAGTCAACAACACTGCAAAGACAACAAATTATCTTATGTAAATTAAACAAGACGTTGAAAGGAATTTGAAGCTTTTAAAATGTGTTTTCTTTTTTTAAATCGCGAATGTGATAGATATCAAAAGCTTACGTTTGTATTCCAATTGTAATATCTATAGTTGGAACAATATGAATATTTCTATGTTCTGATAAAATTGAATTAAAACCGTATTATTTAATTAAAACTGAAATTGTCTAAATAGGATTAAATTCAATCGTATCAAACCAAAGGATTAAAAATTTAACACATTGCCAACTATATTAGCACTTAAAGAATTCAACGAAAAATAAGACAATTACATATAAATATTTATATGGTTTATATTTATATGTAATTGTCTTATTTTTCGTTGAATTCTTTAAGTGCTAATATAGTTGGCAATGTGTTAATTTTAATATAGCATGTTAATATTTAATCTTGATTAAAAATTTAGTTTTCACTCTGTAAGACAAAAAGATTTTAGCAGAAATAAAATATTAATCCGTTGTTCTGATTCCAATGCTTTTCTTTGGAGCCTCTTGTTGCCTTCTGCTTTCTCTACAAGCACCCATTGGGAAAAGATTAAAATATCTAAGTTAGATCTGCTTAGATCAAGCTTCAAGAAAATCCATCTAGCGCTGCAGAAAATGCTAAGGGGGCATAAGGACAAGCACACAAACATACACCTAGACTGTGAGTGTCTTTATGTGTGTTTTTAGTGTATTCCCTAACATCTTCTGATTTGCTTTGTCTCATCTTCGTATTAGAAGTATGGTGCAACATTAAGGCCATATTTCAAGCTGCACAAGGATGCTCTGAGCAACGGAAAGATACGCTCGAAAACATGTCTTTAATTTATAATTCAGAGTAGAGTCATAACCTGGACTTACGGCAATTTAGTTACGGAGCATATCCTTAAATCAAAAACATCCGTAAGTTGAAGCAATATATTTTTTTTTTCACATAAAAATGTATTCGTTGCGATTTACTCAGAGTAACACAATGAGATGTCAATGCAAGTAGACGTCTTAAATTCTACGTGCTACATTACTATTCTTAGAACTTTGTTTCTAACATAACTACAATAAAACACTAAAATAAAAGTAAAATAAGTACTTTAATATCAATTTAATCCAAAGAAAAGCAGGCAAACACAAAAAGATGCGAAGCGAACCGTCTTTAAAAACAATCTGATGAAACCTAGGCCAGTAGTAATAATGAGCTGGTTGTTAGAAGCCATCAAGGTGTATGTAACTCGGAAGCACACACAGGAACTTCGTGGTATGGTTCCAATGAAAAGTGTGCGCAACTCGAGGATACCTAACTCCGGAGTATGGCTGTATTTCCATGAAATTACTGAACATGTGAAGTCTGACAATTCCTTGAACACTTTTTTGTGGGTTTATCCATTTATCTTGTATGCGCATGCTGATGAAATGGCTGGATGGGTTTAAATCAAATTTGATATTTGATGAAATTATTTTGATGAAAGTTTACCGCTTTCGACTGAGATTGAAACCCTTACCTTTGGGTCGTCTCAGATTTCATAATGCGATGCCAAAATGCTGTACCAGGTGTAACAAGATTCTGGTGTATCTCAAATTTTTTTTTTATGTATCCTTGTTGTGTAATGGAATTTGGCACAATAAAAGAATGTTAAATGTAACACCCTGTAAATTTAGACATATTTAAATTCTAGTCGAAATTTGGAATTCAACAATGTATCACTTGCACATCACTAGACCTGATCGTATTCGACATTTTCATCTTACCTCACCTGACAAATATTGTTTAATGACCTACAACATTAACTGATCTACAGAATAGAGTACGAGCAACGATAGTCGGTATAATTTCTCGGCTATCGTTGAATAACGTTATGCGGGAAGTAATTGAACGAGACCAATTATCCAGGGAAGCGCATGGTGGACACTTTGAGGCACTTACATGAGCCAATGTGTTTCTTATCTACGTTCGAAACTATCATTACAATGAATATTGTTGTAGTTCTTTTATTTTCATTCAATAAATTACAGGAATAGATAGCCAGGTTTTCCCAGATTCCTGATACATAACACATTCGAACGAAACATGTGCAAGTGATACATTGTTAAATTCCGAATTTCGAGTAGAATTTAAATATATCTAAATATACAGTGTATTCTATTAAGATTGCAAAATTGATATCATTTCCCATTAATCCGAAACGATATTTCAAAAAGAAATACAGTGTTGTCCGTATTCTTTTATGTATCAATACTGTGCCAAATTGCATTACACTACTTCAAGGATACACAAAAAAAAAATTGAGATGTACCACAATCCTGTTTCACCCGATACAAGAAAATCTTAATTTTAATTCAGTCTAACATTCAGTATAAATATGAAAACAAAATGAATTATAAATTGAAGTTTTGTCGTTAATTTAAAATGGTGTCATTAAGCTTTTAAATGTAAATTAGATCTGTTGTTTTTTTCAACTCTGGGTATAATCTAAAAACAGCGATCGATAAAATAGAAAATAACAGAAAGTTTTTGAAAACAATGAATTTGCAAGGCAAATTGAAGGATCTCTTAAAACGTTTGAAACGTCGTTAATAAATTCTTAATAGATAATTAAATTCCAAGCCAATATTGAATAATTTAGAATTAAAAATAAAACTTTCAGTTTCAGAGGAGAAACACTTCGAATTTAATGAATTCTATTTTTCTATCTTAGAAATTTATTTTTCTATCTTATTTTTATTTTAGAATATTTAGAGCAGAAATTAAACCCACAAACTCTTTCTTTTTCCAGACTAACTCACTATATTTCAAAAACATCAACTGTTTTCTTCTTCAGGTACATTACGGAGTGAAACCAGAAATTTCATTATATATATTAAGAAGCCTGAAAGATAAACATCTCTAATTTAATTTTCATAATACTGTAATGTAATTTAACTAATTGAATCAGATTAGTTTGAATCGCTGTCCAGCCACACAATAAAATAATTATTATTGCTATTTTTCGAGGTAATGTAATGAATAAATAGCAAATTATCAAAATTACTAAAAACTGTTTTTTTATACTGATTGTAATGAAATAAATAATTTTACATATATTATATATTTTTTGGTAAAAAAAATAATAGAAATTTATCTTCAATTATACAAGAAAAAAAAACCTTATTAAAAACAAAAACAAGATAAGAAAATAAAGTTCATAAAAAAATTATTGGAAAAATAATTGGTTATCTTCATTAATTTCCCATTAATTTTCAGTGACGACTGAAATTATGAACCATCTATGCTGATCAAATCGCTGATCGAGCTCTTTGCCCGGGGAATCATTTTGTTGCAACCAATCAGGAATATACTTATAATGTACGATGCACTTCCGCTTTTGCAAACTTAGATCACAGAACTGGTTGGCGCAACACGGAAAGATCATGATTGCGAGTTTTAGCTGAACGTGGTTTTCGTAACATCATGACATTATTGATACAACCTGACATTAATATGGATTAATGGGTTCAGGTGACTTAAGTAAATAAGTAAGGCTGATTCATTCAACTAAAGTAAGAAATGGGGATTTAATAATTTTTTTTCATTTCATCCATCCTTCTACCATTAAACATTTTCGTAACCTTCTCTTAATCCGTGAAATCTAATGTAGAATTTCTCTTATCTCTCTGTAGCCGAATTAAAATGTCCTGTGAATTTCATTTAAATTTGTTGCATTCTCATCTCTAAAACTCGTTGATCTCGTGTTCTAATTTCTGTAAATATTATCAACAAATTATGTAAATATCAATAATTAAACCCACAAACTTTTTCTTCTTCCAGACAAGCTCCCTATATTAATAAAAAGATCAACTGTTTTCTTCTTCAGATATATTACGGAGTGAAGCCAGAAAAGTTTCGTCTCCTTAAATAAAAAAAACAAACATGAAGTAACATCAAAAATAACGATAATTCAATCATACCACATAATAACACATCTTAGGAATAATGTTTAACATGTAGATTATTATTAATCCTTTTATAATCTTTAATTTTGTTAATTAAACTGTAGTTATTAGATAAAATTACTTCATCATTAAGTACAGGAATCTTTTTAAGAATTTTATTTAAGAAACTTCCAATAGAATGAAGCCTGCAAACCAGAATAAAGATACATAAAGAAGATATGCTTCTTTATCAATTCTTATGGTTCGCCACTTCAGTATCATTCCGCATTATCGAAAATTGTATCAAAATTGTTATCAAAATTGTTGTTAAATTCGACATTTATTTGTTTTCAGACTCAATGTTATTTATATTGTTAAATTGCTGTCAAATTCGACATTTATATAGTAAAGTTGGGAGAGATGACACATGTAATGTAAATTCAAGAAGGGTTTGCAGTAGACTGCAGCGCATCACATGACCAAAATCCGAGGCCAGTCTGAGCTTCAGTGTGTGTAGAGTATTTGTGATGAATTGATATATGAGATTTTATTGAGTTTTTCTTCCAATGATATAGCCAGGGTTGTGCTCGAATTTTCGTTGACTTTGCGAACTTCTTTAGTTAACAGCCCTTTTTTTAAGGCATCTTTCGCTATAATTCACTGTGTAAACATGTAAATAGAGTAAGCAAGATTATGTACCGGTCACCAGTGTCTTGGGTTCCATTTGGTGGAAATGGCGGTGTGGAAATTGACGTGTCGTCTGTCCCATCATTTGGGGAGAGATGACAGGTGTCATCTCTCCCCTTTTTTATTCTTTTTCTTTTATTTTTATCTTTATTTTATATTCATCACAATATAATTACAATTTGCTTAATTTAAAAAAAATAATTACCACTACGTTCTTGTAGACTTAAAAAAATAAAATCTAACGTATTTTGCAAATATGATAACTGTAAGGGGTTTATTTTGGAAGTCAGAAGGAAGTGGGGAGGAGACCTTGGAGATATTGTCATGTATTGGATTTATTTAAAGGAATGTAGTTATGTTTCTGTTAGTATTTATAAAAATAAAGTAGTAGCTTGATTTACACAAGAAAATATTATTTTCATTTATTACATGTAAATTATTGTAAAAAAAAAATAGCATGTAAAAAATGAAAATAGCAGTTACTGTTACTCTAAATAATTATTAAATGATAATTAATTAATACATCCGGGAAGTAAGATGTCAACTAGATAAAGTCATATCTAGAATTATATAACTTCGAACGGACCAATAATTGAGACGAGTCGTAACAATAACATATGTTCTATTTAAGGAGATCTTTCTAGGTATATATTCTTATCACTATACAGGGGTGGGGCAACTTCTCATACATTTGTGCCCATTGATATTATTTTAGGATGAATTTTCCGTTGTTTTGTTTTGTTTTGTTTTTTTTTTCTTTTCTTTTTTGGTCAAAGGAATCTCAATTTGTATACATCGGCCAGTGTATACTTGTTTTCAGCGCGGTAAATGGTTTAACTTGACGCTTTTGAACCGCGATCATCTCCACAACGTTACCGACGCCATAAGTTTAAGGCGGATCTTGGTTTTTTTTTCCCAGTTTGACCAAGGCTCAGCTACCGAACTTGAATAGTACACAGCTCGGGCATGTATTAAACTTGAAAAGAACAACAGTGAACTGAAAAATGATAATTATGATGATAAATATTAAATTTTGTCGCATGATTTAAAAAAAAAAACCATTTACTTTACAAAAAACAAAACGAACCAAAAATGGATTTCAAATTTATGATCATTCAAAAAATATTTGTTATTAACCCTAGTGGGTGTATTTTGGGGC
The DNA here is from genome assembly GCA_023159025.1 of Thereuonema tuberculata. Lineage (NCBI taxonomy): Eukaryota > Metazoa > Arthropoda > Chilopoda > Scutigeromorpha > Scutigeridae > Thereuonema > Thereuonema tuberculata. Next base: position 62,859,582 of record JAFIDM010001028.1, read on the forward strand.
TGTTATAAGCCTATATGTTTTCAGTTTTGTTTACAGTCTGAGGATGAAGATTCTTCGAAACATGTTACTGACATTATGTCTTGATTCATAAAGTTAGTTCTCTTTTATTGGTGTGTATGGTTCAGTAATAATTAAAAAAATACATCAGTTGCTCTTCTTATTTATTTGGTTCTAACCACTTTTTTCTTATTTTTATACTTAAGTTGATTAAGGAATACAAGGAGGTGAAACGAAATGGAGGGGGTATACAAAAACAAATGCGAGGTCATTGAAAGAACATCATTCAAACTGTGGATTTAATCTTGAACCCCTGAATCTCTCGGGATTTTTTTTTCTTTGCAAAATATCGATTACTGATATTTTTTCCTTTTTAGAAATCATCTCGTGACAGCCTTTAATGAAAAACTGGCTCTTACGAACGCCTTGCAAGGTTTTTCAAATTTATTTCAATCTCCCAAACCATCAAAGTTTTTATGATATCAAAAAAGCCAATTACTGAATTTTATTTCTCGGAGGTCATCGCCCCCTCCCCTTAGTTAAAAAAATGAATAATTATATTTACTATTTAAGAAGACAGTATTTAAGGTTGTTCAAGGTTGTATGAATTCGAAGTTCTTCGTAAGACAGCAAATTAATTAAGAATCTTATAGGGATTCTCAATTAAAAGCGGCATTTGAACAAAATGTTTGGTTTTATAAAGGTTTTTATAATGTTTGGTTTTTGCTTAAAAAGTTTCTAAAAATAGTGACACATTTCAAATTTCAGCTCCAAAAAGTCAACTAATTAATTTTTTACTTGCCATTCGTAATAAAATTGCTTCAAAAGTTCGTCTAGAAAGGAAGTAAAGTTTTCTTCACATTTGTGGAGTCAACAAGAAGCTTTTAAAAGAACTTAAGGCCTACTTTCCTTAAAAATGTTATTCAATTTTTTTTTTATTAACATCGTTAAAACCATAAATTACAAAAAAGCCTACATTTACTTTTAAATAGTATTGTCTACTCAATACAAACACTAGAAAGCTTTCAGCATTACTTTTAAGTATATCAGAGCTCGGAGAATCGGTGACTAGCAAAAAGTGTTAATATTCATTCTTAGAGATCGTTGTTTTAGTTCTGAAACAGAGCTAATTTTTTATAACCTTCGCGCTCTAATTTCTCGACCAAAACTTTCAAAATTCCAAAATCAAAGTCGAAAATTTTCAGAAGAAAATGTGAATGTTTCCGGTATTCTTCGAATATTATTTTGTATAGAGAAACAGGACTCGCTAGAATATTTATAAATCACACATAAACATAATGTATATATTGAAGTAGACTCCAAGACTAAATTAAAAAACAAGAATTATATAATAAAAATAAAAGAAAAGAAATTCATGTGCCAGTCTCCACTAGCCTCAATGAATTTTCTGTGCGCATTAAATAATGAAAAAAGCACCGAAAATTGCATAACGCTTAGACCCAGTGTTTACAAGTGACATCCCAAAACAGCTGTTTCACGGTAAAGAGC
>JAFIDM010001028.1:62861487-62890661 GCA_023159025.1 Thereuonema tuberculata
CCCTATACATGGTTTGAATATTACACGCGAATTTTGCAATACCCCGTGTGCATGCTATTTATAGACCGTTATCGTAGCGTAATGTCCATCCCTCTCAACTTTTTCAGCATTGTTCACGTTAGCTGCCTTGAGAACAACACGTCAAATCTTCACGTCAAATCTATTTCAATGGAGCGTGTTGAGTCATGGCATATCAGTAACCGTCGGTTTGTAACTCTGATGTGGCGTACAGGGAAGGCTTAGTAATACAATCGACAAAAGAAGGAGCTGTACAAATTATTATGCAGAAGCAGATAAAGAAGGCCGTTCAGTGTCCAAAAACATGGAAAATTAGTTTCCACAAAATACAACGCTTTTAAAAATATGTGTGTCTTTCTTGTTTCACAAAACTTGACTAATTGTATAAAGATCATTTTTGTGAGTGAGAATCACCACTAGAATAAAACAGTTGTGAGTGCCAGGAGGATCAGCTGTGAACTCACTTTTTTCTTACTTTTGTAACAATATTGTATCAGTTACATAAAATAAAGTTGCTGTTTTTTTTACCCAAGAATCTCTTATTTACCATTTTCCTACTATGGCTCCTAGGGAAGTATTTTACTATTTGTATGGTGGCAGCCAAGGTATTAAACAACGTCTACTAGAGCTAGAACTAGATGGCCTTGGTGGCGCCAACTCGGCGGGGTAATCCCCCTTTCTGTTCTCGCAACAGTCGTAATTGCTGTTTACAATAAAGCAGCCTTAGCAACTGTGTTCGTTTCAAAATATTTACTCAATTTTATTTTACATCTATATATACAGTGTAATATTTCTTGTATCTATTTATTCAAAGTATGTTATGTTATATCGTGAATATGGGTGGCAGGGAAGCCAAGCACTGCGACCGGAGGTGTATTGTAATAACTCACAGATGAAGAGAAAGACTGAGAAAGTATGGTGGGAGAAATGCAGGAAAAACGGGAGAATCCCGAGAAAACCTGCCCAGCGCGGATCGTCCACCATCACGAAACCGACATGAGAACCGAATCCCGGTACTCAGAGGTGAGAGGCCAATGTCATAGCGACAACACCAACCGCTTTATTCAAAGTAAATGTAACATTTACTTGTTCATTACTTATATATATAAGAAACTACTTATATATATATATATATATATATATATATATATATATATATATATATCTCTTTTTCAGCCTGTCTCTGTCCAATGTTAGCCGAAGTCTCCTCCTGGATCCTCCATTCCTTAGATGTTCAACTTCCTTCATCTAATTCCCAACTAATTTGACTACCTTGTCTATCTTGTCTTTGTCTTTCCATTTCCTTTTTTGTTTCTACTCTAGGTCCACCTATTGTCTTCTCTGTGAAAACATGTCCTGCCCATCTCCATTTTGAATACTAATGATTTCTTTAACTTTTGATTGTGATTCCTTAACGATATTTTTTATTTCTAGCATTGTCCTTTCCATTTTTTCTGTGCTACCTAAATCGTTTATTCTTGGTGTTATGTCAATATCCAAGTCGTACACTATATCCAAGTCGTAATCCGTGTGTTACCAGATTTAAGGCAAACGAGCAGATTAGTTTTGAATGTTGTATTACATACATACATACAAACACATATAGTATTCCTTTTTTAGAGCAATTCGACTTGCGACCAAGCTGTTGTAAATCGGAGACTGCCCTATAAAAAAATTGCATTTTCATGAATGATTTTCACGAATTTCTTCAATAGGAATGCATTTTTTTTATATATTATCCTTTCTTTCCTTGAACTACAAGCATAAAGTAAATCCAACATCAGTAAAACTCTTGCATTAAGTAGCTTAAAACATTTAATCTTAAAAGGTCCAGATTTCATTTTTTTTTTTTTAAACAAAAAGGAAACTTTTTATTTTTTTTAAATACTTTTCCTCTTATTGCGGGTGGGTGGGAGACACACACACTTTTCATTATTTAAATTTGCATTCTGAAACTACTGTATTTTATTTTGAATTCCAATAAATTTAAAGGGCTTTAGAAATATTAAAATTAATTTTAAAGATATTATTATGATGTATTTTTAAAAATTAACGAACAACCAAAACTTAAAACTGAATATAATATGTATTATATGGAAACAATATTTTGTGTAAGTCTGAAAATGAATGATATGCACTGATACATCCTTCTTTTTAAGACAGATCAGGTCACATTTGAATATTTTCTTCAATTTGGCGAGATACATCCAGCTGTATGTACACAGTACATGTGTACACTGTATGAGTATGTATACTGTTTAACTGGAAGAGATCTAATTCTTTAATTAATCTGAATTAATTAATTTACAACTAATTACCGTAAATCCACTCGTAATTAACTTACCCTTCTTAATTCACTTTTAATCAATTCACTTAATACCTTAATTAGTCAGAGCTAATTAAGTTGATGTGGGAGAAGTCGAACCAAGAAGATTCAGTCTTCAATTCAGCTTTAAGCTTGTTTTTTTTAATTAAAGAATTCGGTTCAAATTAAGCAATTGAAACAAATAGCTCATCTCAAAAGTTAAATAATCGGAAATATCTTCATACAATCTCGAATTTGAATTTTGTTTTGCCCATTCCTGAATTTAATGATTTTGTTTCTGTCCAGAAAAGTTGGCTCTACAAAGCACAAACTAACACTTTTTTTTCTTCCCTTTTAAACATTAGATCAAAACTCAGAACTCCAACATTAGACTAGATTTTTTTCCTATTTTTTTTTGCGCCCCATAACACTAAGTATTAGGAGGCTCTTAAGATCGTTCTGTCCGTCCGTCCGCCACCGTCTCTTAAGCCCAAAAACTGTAAGTCGGACATACATGAGTCAAACCTTTTTGAAAGCTTATGATTTATAGGTGGGAAAATATCCGCGGTCATTTCCTATTCTGGTCTCGTGAAATACGTTAGAAAGCGAATTCTCGTCACAGGCATTGTTAATGGTTTTATTCACATCGCGTTCACAGCCATGATCTTGAATTGATTAGCATATTGTGTTGTAGCTGTGAGCCTAATAACCCAGGATCAAATCATGATGAAGACAATTTTTTTTAATCTCTTATTTATTATTTTTTTATTCTTCTTTTTATTTTCTTAATAATTTTTCTTAATGATATTTTATATTCTTTTAATTATTATGAAATATGTTTGGAATCACTAAGATTTCATTTATACTACGAAACCAGTTTTGTGCCTTTTTTTAAAATTATTTACCATCGTAATAATGTGTAAGCATGGGCGATGGGGGGAGGTATTTGCCCCAAACCGAAATTTTCAATTCATTTAAAAAAAAATTCTAAGAAGTCATAGACTTTTTTTATTCTCTCAAGAGTACTAAAAGATAGAAAACTGGTAAATGTTATTATAACCAATGACTTTAGTTTACTTACATTTATTTGATATAATTTAACAATTTTTACAGACTTTTTTTTTACATTGCCAATATATTTTGCTCCCACACCTGGAAAAATGATGTGGGCGTTCGTGTGTGAGTTTCCTAGAGGTACTTGGAAATGCAGCGCGAATAGACAAAAAAGACAAATTTTAGAAAATATACTTAAATTTAAATATATATCAGTTTACTGTAAAAAAATTGTTAACTGATTTAGTCTAATTATTTAAAAATGCCATTTTTTTAAATAGTTATTTTAACAAACGAAAGCCAGTTTCGACGAAAGATGAAATCACGAAAGACTTTTTATAAGATCTATAATTTTAGTTAATAATTTTCGAACCCATCAAATGATTACATGATTTTTTTTAGAAGTTTTCTATACTGTTTATACGAGGTGGCTCATTGAAAACGAAACAGCCGTGTTTGGTGTCATTTCCTGAGCTGTGTGTTCGCTATCCCTAAAACTTTCAATGGAAATGGTGGTCATGTAATACATCGTTGAAAAGCTTGCGAAGATTCATAGTGAAAGGTATTTGTCTTTTGAAATTTGAACAAACAGTTGCTGAGTTATTGCGGATGGAAACATAGGAATATTGCAATCGAACAATCCAGTTGTTCAACCATGCAGTTAGATCGATTAACTCGCCTATCTGCATGGTTGAACAGCTAGATTGTTCGATTGGAACATTCCTACGTTGCAGTTAGTGGCAAAATTTAGGGAGACCGGGTCTGTTGGCAATAACAAGCGAAGTACAACAAGCATGGTAAGAGCTGAAGCTGTTGACGTAGTGGGTCCTTTTTCAAGTCGATCCTACGGTAGGTACTAGACGTTGATTGCTGTATCTGGTATTAACCGAACTAGTATTCAACGAATTCTACATCAACACAAATTTCATCCATACAAAATTCAATTGGTACAGCAACTGAATGGAGACGATTTCGATTGCCGTGTGCAATTTTGTTAGATTATGAGTGAACGAGCAATTAATTCGCCATATTTCCTTTATAACGTTTGTTTTTCCCACGAATGTACTTTCTCTTAAGATGGTATAGTCAATCGTCATAATTGCTGCTATTGGTCAGATTTTTACCTTAGGATTTTTCACGAAGTCCACAAAATCAGATGCATTTACATTTCTTAGAAGACACTATTGATCCAATGCTAAGTGATATTATCGAGAATAATCATCAGATTATCGAAGATCAGTTGTTTGGAATCAAACAGGACGGAGCTCCTCCGCATTAAGCAGTTCGACAGACTTACCGCCGTTGGATTTTTTTCTTTTTTGAAAAAAGGGAAATTTACACATCGCAGTCAGTGTGTTCAGAAGATTGTTGGCAACATATTATCACCGAATACCATAATATTAATGCTCTGGAATGTGAGATAATGTTTTGAAAACAAAATCTTTATTATTGTATGGAAGCTGGTGGTCAACATTTCCAACATTTAATAAAATGACACACATAAGTAACTACTTTGTTTTCTTTCGTACCCAATTTTTCGATTCTATTAACGCAATCACTATGAAATTTCGCAAACTTTTCAACGATGTATTAATTTTCACCCTGTCCATTTAACAATTTTAGAGATAGCGTACATTCCCGCTTAGGAAATGAATTACCACGATTAAAAATACCCACAGTCATTGACCTCTTGAAAATAAAATTGACATATCCGAGCGATTTCCAATGTGCCGAAAAGACAATGTGCGGAAATGATCTAAAATTTTAGGTTTTACTTTAGTTGATGTAATTCGTTTTTGTCAATAAATAAAATATGTTTCTCCATTCCTATACGTAGAGATCCGTGACAGTGGTTTCATTTTACACGAAAAATTCATTTTAAAACTTCAAGATTTCGATGTTATTACCGGTATTTCGGTGGTAGGCCTATTATTTTAAAATTATATTTATGCAAGTTTTACAATTCTGGCTTCAGATATTAAACACGATAACAATGGCATATGCAGATTTTAAAGCATCAATTTTCAGTTTTTACAATTTATCTAGATTTTATTAAACTAATACGCATAAGATTTGAATATTAGCTAGCCTACTAATTTTCAAGCAAAATTTACCTTTTAGGTATGCAGCCATGTTTAGTATCTCAGCATTCTCTGGCTTCAATCTTAGCTTTCGATCACTCACCACAATACCGTATCGAGACCGTTCAGAGTCCACATTTGATGTTGGATACCAGATGGCGTTGAGAGAAGCTTTGATGAACTCCTCAAGGAGCAAATAAACATGCAAATGTCCACATTGAAACACTCTGGTCGTTTCATCTCTTCTTTTATTACATCTCGCAAAACAACATAACCTTCGTAAAATGTAATAGAATCAATTGCACATACGTATGACAATTTTTTTCAGCGCTATCACGTCAGTGCCAAAACTTGGGATTGTACAGCTTAGTGGCTTAGGATCAAATATTTTTGCCAACTGCTGAAACACCGATTTTGATGGGTCTTCCGCGAACAATTTGTTCAGCTTGGTAAGACTCTTCTGTGCAGCTGTCTTCAACTGGTTCAGTGCTTCAGCCTTCTTGACTGCTATCATTCCTTGCAACAAAGTAGTGAGCTCTGCCGAAAACACCTCTTTAATTAACAAATAAAGCATGTTCTGCAAAACCTTGAACATGAAATTCTGAATAACTGTTCTGGAAATATAATTATCTGCAACTAACTGAGCTTGGACTGTTGTGATGGCCAATAAGTGGGGACTTACGTCTTCAAGAAACTTAACTCTATTGTTCTCTTCACCAAGTTACTCCATGAATTCTAAAATGTCGCTAAGATATTCATGTATGGTCATTACATCTTCAAACCATACGTTCCAACCAGTTTGTACTGGAATGTGAAAATGTCTAACTTTTGTAGGGTCATCATACTTTTCACGAAGAAAATGTCTATACAGATGTTTCCTGTGTTAAGAAATGCAACGTTCGTTTTGCATCAGTAGTGTTCAACCAGATTGCATAACCAAATTATGCCCACCAATGTTCACTTCGTGGGTCCAACACTGGACATGAGCCAGGTTGGTCACCACTAGGCTTTTAAGAGTACTGGCGCATAATGTTCTGTATCATGTCGCGTCAGTGACAATCTCTACCATATTGTGATACTGGACTTCATATTTATTTAAAGTATCCACAATATTTTGAGTGCATGTTGAACCATTGGCTTTGTCAAGCACAGCCCTGGCACCCAAGTTCCTTGATGATCTGTAGCCTCCCAAAGACGAAACAAAATGTTAAATATGCAGTTCCCAGATTTGTCAGTTGTTTCGTCGTACATGATGATTTTTTTTTTTATTTTTCACTATTTCCTTCAACTCTTCAATTTTTTTTTTCAATCCAATGATTGGTATATTATTTAATGTTGCCGAATTCGATCGTCACAAGGCAAGTCACCACTGCCCTTTACTTCATTGGCTCTCTCATTTTGAGATGGTCCAACTTTCCCACAGAAATTCCCGCATTCAAAAATACTTCCGTAGTACCAGCAAAAAACTGTGTCTTATCATATTTGCTTTCTTTTAGCACTTCACAGAAGCTTTCATTTTTACCATGTTCATGTATATTACTGGCTGTGTGTTTTATCAACACGTTTCTTTCATGTTCAAATCTCTTGATACAATACCGGCACATCAATATCTTTTTATCATTTACATAAAACCTTCGCTGCTAAATTCGTTTGCCCTACAAAAAAATGACAATAGCAGAAAAACAAAATAAGATGACAATGAAAATTCGAAAACCTATCTTTAGTAACATTCAACCTGACTCACTCAACTAAAGGGGAAAAGAAAATGGATTACAGCGGCGCGCGACAATTGTTGTTTTAACCGTCAACATTTTTAATTTTATTCAAAATTCATATTACAGGTTTAGAAGATTACATATTACAGGTTAAGCATTTACTTCTGTTATTATGCAGTAATTTCTTTTTTAATCAAATATGGGCTACACATTGTCAAATCATTATTACGTCATTTACTTCTCAGTGAGTGGTTTGTTTGCAAGAGGCAAAAACTTCTGCATTCATTTGTTGACAAAATGGCGGAACCCAATGTGCCATCGAAAAAAAAAGACGGAAATTATGAAAATATTACTTAAAAATACATAATTGTTAAGATTTCACTAATAAAAAAACAAGTACTGCTAATTCGTTTAAAAAAATGGATTATGTTTTTTTTTTTTTGCGTTATTATACGAATTCGTGTTATTTCGTGATTCAAAATTGCGTATTTTAGGGTTATGGGAAGAATTATGTAGAAATGGTGCAAAAAATTGGCAAAATGAGTAGTCTATAATTCGCGTTTTCGCGTCTCGCGAATTTCACGGATCTCTATATACACGAGGCTTCGGGAGCAAAGCGTCGGGCAGCCACCTAGTATATACCGATAAATTAAGAACAAAAACAATTATTAATGTTTTTTCTTATTAAAAAGTTTGACCACAATAGCCGAAATTATTAAATTCACAATTATAAATATCTCTGCTGCGCATCCACCACGCTAAATATATTTTCCAAAGGTGAAAAATGTTTACAACTTTGAGGTCACGTCGACTCACCCCCTAAAACTCGTGAAGAGATGTCGACTTTTTTGCTGCTTATTTGTAGTTAAAGCAATGCCCTAAAAGCTCTAAAAACGTTTATGGCAGAAGCTGTAAATTCAACATCAGGATAAAGTTTTGAAGATAGAAAAAAAGTCAAAAGCAGAAATTTCTATCGGCCACCATTTTGGAACGGGTAATCCGATTTGGTTGAAATATAATACCAGCCGAGTTCTTAAGGGTATCTAGCACCCATAAAAGCTTTAGCTCAAATCCTCAAAATTTACGCAATTTTGAGTCCCGTCCCATTTCTAAGGCCCACCCCCTATAAACCGGTGAACAAATTTCGACTTTTTTGTTAGTTATTTGTAGTTAAACCAATGCCGTAAAAGATCTTAAAAAGTTTGTGGTAAAAGCTCTAAAAAAAACCTTGAGTATAAGATTTTGAAGATAGAAGAAATTGTCAAAAAGTGGAAATACCTAATGCAAAGTTATTATTAATTCTCCATGTTATTTAATACGTTGCATTATTTTTAATGTTATATTTTATTCTCTGACTTGAATTATTCGTTTCTTCACTTCGTAATTCCAATTTTTGTAAATATGCAAAACCGTTTTTTATAGATTTCGCATTTTAATAGTTTTTTTATTAAATGTTTTGCATTCTCATAATGCATTTGGAATCATTGTATTTTAACTTAATTGTTAGAATACAAATAAAAATATTTTCTTAAAAATAAGATTTTGTATTTATCCTTTACAAAAATTTTCTGTAGAATAAATTTAAATAAATAGCTCTTTATTAACTAAGATTTTTTATTTTATTTTTTAAATTCATGTATTAACTTTTCTTTTAATTGGCATAACAAATCACGAAGTTATTAGCACAACAACAGTGGTGACATCAACAAAGTGGATTCTTCCATTTGTATTTTGAAAGATATCGAAATCGCAGTTTTACGTCGCGTCGTCCAGGTTCACTTGATTTTACAGCAATCACCGAAATCAAGGCAGGCCTCGTGTTTCTAGATTTCCAGTTTATTAGGACACCTCCTGCTGCTTTCGAAGAATGGACCATTCCAGCAACCTCCGGAACTCCCGGGGACATTGAAAAGGTAACTTGGCTGTTATTATTTTTTTTCCCATTTCTTCGTATTAACTAGACTTGATATGAGTTCTAAAACTCAAATGGAAGTACAATATTAATAGTATAATGCTTTTAGTGAGAAACTTGACTTGTCTTAAATGCTTTATTAAAATTCAAATTTCATATAACATATAATAAAAGTTTAAGCTTTGTGATAGAAAATTGAATTTATAAATTTTTGAATTTTCGGAAGTTTGATGTAACGATACAAGAAGAGCTTTTGACTAAAAATTCAAAATACATTTTAATTTACAAGCTGATACAATACATATTTAGTGTTTTTTTCAATCAACTTCAATTGATTTTAAAAAGGTAACAATCTAAAAATCTTAATAATTTTTTTAGATTATTAACTTTTTAAAATATATATTGAAAACCCAATCTAAGTTTTTTTGAATAAACGAATACAGTATTTTGTGTAGGTGGAATTATTGATATTTGTGGTGTTATCACTTTCGTAATTGTTATCGTCGTTGCTGTACATTCCACGGCTAAAACGGAGAAGAGGGTACAAGCCAATCGCAGTGTTCGGAAGGATACGTGGCTCGGTGCCTTTTTGCGCTTCCGTCGTCGCGGAGCGATACGTAGATATGTGTTTTAACACCACGTGTTTTTTAAACCACGTGTTTTTCAAATCATGTATTTTTCCTTCATTTGGAGTACGGCTTTCGTGGTTGAGATGTGTTTTTTTTTTTTTGACGCTGCCAAAATGAATGGTTGTGAAAGGTTGTGTGCGGGTAAATGTGAAATTCGATAGTTACCTGGCAGAATCCATGTGGCGTCGCCAATTCCAAGCAAACTTCAAGGAGATGTTTGCCTCATTACTGAAGTCGGTGGCAACAGTTTCTCCTCCTCAATCGGCACACAAAGAAATATAAGGTAAGCGCTTCTTTTAATAATGTCCATAGCAATTCCGTGTATTTGATAACTATTTCCCTTTCAAAGTGTTATGTCCTTTTAAACCGAACCGTTATTGCAATTAATTAGCCTAAGAAACAAAGTTCTTACATGCTAATGAGGTCCGAAGGACCGAATCATTTATTTCGATTAGCTGTAGGTTCTGTTAAGTTAGGTCTGCTCAGCTGCAGTATGTATCTTTTGGTAAATTTCGAAAAATTTTTGGCCCTTTTAAATTTTTTTCCGATTCACAGATTTCATGACGTCAACTTCTGGGTTTTTTTTTTGTTTTTTTTTCGATTCATTAGCCTTCCAAACAGATTTCATGACGTCAACTTCTGGTTCCGGTTCTTAAAATAGTTCCAAAGCGGCCATTACAACTTGAAAAAAAAATCCTCGAAGGCTTGTACCCTCATCTCCGGTGTCACCATGCTATGAAACAATTTGTCACTATCGTAATTTTACAGAAACATTTATTCTTAATACAAATCTTTGTATATTCAGTGTAACTTAACATTCATCTGTGTGGCATGCTTTTTTAGTAGGCTACTAATAGTTTTTGAATGGATCTCTGTTTTAAGACAGTGCAAACCAGATCTATCTTACATAGAAACCACACAACAGCCTTTCTTCTATAGCATTGGAAACCCTTTATTTTTTTCTGATTTCCCCTAGGAATTAATAAAAGTTAATTTTGCTAACATTTGCTAATAAAATTTAAGTGACGGAGAGTTTCAAGCACACCCATAGAAATTCTGTTTTAAGATTGAAATTGCATTTTTAATGCAGTTAAATTAAAAAAAAAATTATCTTCAATTGAAATGAAACTACTGTAAGATGCAATTAATCAGCTTTGTAACTCGAAATGAATTAATAATGTATTCTTTAATTTCAAAAGCAGTGATATTAAAAAATATATTATTAATTCGTTTGGATTTATAAAGCTCATTAATTGCATCTTTTAATTAATGTTTTCATTTAAGGATACACTATATGGCCAAAAGTATTCGGACACAAACTGCTGTATAATCAGAAAGTCAGGTGGCACATATTAATAGAATGTCGGGCCACCTTTAGCATCAATCACAGCCTGCACTCGTCCGGGACTTTCCAGCAGAGTTGTGAGAAATGTCGGCCTGCATGTGAGCGTTGACGTTTCCGGTCAAAGAAACTGTTATTTTCTACTAATAGTGAAAATTTAATAGCGGTAATATGCAACAGGTATATCAAGTTAATTTTAATAGAGCCAGAATATAATAATAAAAGAACTCATGAATTATTTGTTATCTGTGTTACTTCTAATGCTATTGTTTTTTTTAAATTATGAGAACTGTGGAAATGATGATAACATTGTTTTAAACAAATTAATCAAGTGATTTGATTGTGTTTTTGGTAGCAATAGTGAAATGTGATAGAAAAAAAATTGGCAACAATGGCGGATGATAAAGACTTCTGTAGGACGAATAGAAGATATACTTCGATAGAAAGGACTTTATTGGGTTCAAGTATTCAGTTACCAGATTGAACATTATTAACATTAATGCTGACTGTGTGAAAGATAGGGGAGAATTGTACAAAACGGGGACGGCGGGTCAAACGGGGATAGTCAATTTCTCCCTGATTAATGCTGCCATCGGCGGGAAACAATAGTATCACTGTTACTAGACGCCATAGCAATAGTTTGAGTTGAATAGTAAAGGTCGGATGACTCTTGCTTGAATTTTATTGTGATTTTTAGTTTTGAAGTGAAAAGTTTTCAATTTTTGCAAACTTTTTTGATGTGTTAGTTTCGCATATAACTGATTATTAGTATTGGGCGAGTACATATTTCATTTCCTTATCTATTAGTCAGTGTTTTGGCATGTCCTTTAATCTACTGAGTCGTTTGTGTGACGAGAAAAGCGATTTTTTTGTAATGTAGTTCACGGTCGGGTCAAACGGGGACATTGGTGGTGGTTCAAAATGGGGACGGAAATCGAATGTTGGAATGCTGAGGAAGATGGTCAAACATTCATTTGTGATTACTGTGGTTAGACCAGTTTAATGATCGATTACAATATTCCTAATGTTATTTAATGTCATTAAAGTATAAACAAACAAAGTTTTATATTAACACAACATTTTACATTGCTTCTTATGGGTACCCCGTTTTGTCCAACCGGTTGTCCAAAATGGGGTACTATGCAATAAAACACTTAGAATTAAAATACACATGTAAAAAAGGAATTTTTTTACTTTTCTGCACCATTTTATTACAGCTAAAGGATCTAAGTAAATGACTAATGGTTTATAACACTGTTTTATTCGCTAGATTTCGTTAAATTAAAGTTAAAGAACAAGCGTCCCCATTTTGGACAACTCTCCCCCTACATATAAGCATTAATAGTTTGTTTTAAGTTTTAATTCATAGGAATTCTGGATAGACGTCTTACCATGTTGATGAATTCCGAACATCGAATGACCAGCGCCATATTGGATTTAAGAGACAGTTTTACCGGATAAGTTGGTAAAGAGGAATCCAAGGATTAATGGTGATGCAAAGTATCTATAGAGAACCGATAGGATTGTGGAAGCCCTGAAGTGACTTTAGTTCATTTATTCACAGCGAAGATGTATTTGACGGAAGTTACCCTTGAAGGACTATGTCAAGTTATTTGGTTACTACAGCAGTAATAAGTTCAGACTATTAAGATATCAAGCATTTGCTGAAGATTAATCTTATGCTTCGAGGAGTTTATTTTCTACGATATTTAATTGAACTTTTAATAATTGTATGAACTTTAGAAGTTTTTTTCTGGAAATATAATCTAAGAGGGTATTGAACTGTGTGAACTTTTAATCGACAAATAATATGTTTAACGCAAGTGTTTTAATTCTAAGAGGAATTGTTAATGAACTTAAGAAGAAATATATTAGGAATGTTTTCACATGTTATGCTCTTGTGTGTTTTCTTCCGAGATTATTCGTGAACATTTCTTTTTGACGGTGATATAGTACACCGGGTGTAATCTTAACTTCAATATACAGTACACAACTTAGCGTCTCTGTTAATATATTAATTTAGCTGATTTTAGTCTCAGAAACTAAGAGACCAAGGCCGAATCAAGAGAAACAGTCCCAAACTACGATGCCCCCGCCACCAAAATTGACAGTTGGCACAACACACTCGATAGAAAGAATACAATGATCATGCCACATTCGAAGTCACTCAGATCTGCTGACTTGCTCATTGCCTGTTTAACGCCCGTGTATGACCGCCCGATGCTGCTGCGATGACCACTTTTACCTCGTTCTATAACGTCATAGCATGCGATAAAAACCATATCCACGTCTCCAAAGGGTGTCCGGATACTTTTGGTTGTGTAGAGTATCAAACTACAGCTTTCCTAGCTGTGAAGCTTGATACTCTATACAGCCAAAAGTATCCGGACACCCTTTGGAGACGTGGATGTGGCTGTTATCGCATGCTATGACGTTATAGAACGAGATAAAAGTGGTCATCGCAGCAATGGGCGGTCATAAACGAGCGTTAAACAGACAATGAGCAATTTGGCTTAAAAATAAGCTTCACAGCTACTGTCCTCCAAATGAGAGATGGCCGGCGGAAGTTTGAACTGCGCAGCCCTTCCGGTAGCTGATCAATTATGTTTCCTGTCACAATGGACGATGGCGTCTGTTTTCACTGAGAAAGACAAGTTGATAACGCGAAATTAAAACTTCTCTATACTATTTAGCGTTATTTCAATACCAGTTGCTAACAATAAGTATTTATATAAATAAATATATATATATTATTTATAAATACACTGCTCTTTCGCAAAGTAACAAGCGATTACCTTAATGGCGGCGTCCTGTCATAAAGTTAGACGGAAGTGCCTGACCAAACTAATCGATCATACATGCGCAGATCGCACAAAAACAGGGCGGCCATCTCTCATTTGGAGTACAATAGGAAAGCTGCAGTTTATTTTTAAGCCTAATTTCCAATAGAAAAATAAGGCCCATCAAATCATTCACTCAGTCAGTCCGTCTGTGAATGTGTGTGTCTCAATGTGTTCCGTTTTCCCCCGCCCCACCAATGATGTTTGGATCTTATGAAATCAGGTTTAACGTTTTAACGTCAGGTTCAGCCCGATCAGGGTGCTCCCCGATGACAAACCCAGAAATAGGTGAAACAAATCGAAGTAACACTCGCTCCCGACAGTGACTCCCGAACAAAAAAAACAAACAAACAACAAATAAAAATAAATGCGAAAGTGCACTAGAAAAATCTTTAGTCTAACATCGTTAGGATTCAAAAGGCATTTCTTAATTAAGAGAAATCAAACCAAAAATATATCTTCAAAGTTACATCTTCAAAGTTACTTTTAATTTAACACACATAATTCAAAATTATTTACAATTAAAATAATTGTACAAAATACAAATACAAAATTTTTTATTATATTTCTACTAAAAATTCCAACATGTTACAAAGGCATTTAAAAGTCGGGATTCCTTGACAACGAATGCATCATAGCATTTGAAACACGTTGAAATTTTTATTGTAAATACACTTATTTTTAAAAAAAATTCAGAAATGCACAAGACTAAAAAAGAAAGAATTGCACTCTTAGCTATCACGGACGGGAAATTGGGACGGCCGTTTCTGCCTTATTAGGCGTATTCAGCCAGTTTTACCCTTCAAGGTAAGCCTCCAAGGTTAAGGATCCCACCTCCGCAACCCGCAAGTAGTAGGTCAACAAGAATAAAAAATAAAATAAAAAAGTATATAAATTACAATAAACTCCTCGTCCTGAAACTATCAGGCTCTTTTTTTTTTTTAGTTAATATTATGCACGTTAAACTTTATTTCTATTGATATTCTTGTTTTGGGCTTATTTTCTTTGCCCACATTAAATCCCTTTGAGTCTGATAGTTTATTGTAATTTATATATTTTTTTATTTTTTAGGACCCTAAACCTGGAGGTGACTGAGCATATCTGGACAACCCTGCTTGGATTTCCCTGAATACAAATTTCGTTAAGCTTAGCACTTGACTGGCGCCCAAAACTGGCGCACTAAACATCACGAAAGAACGGTTACTGAAGCATTAACAACAATGTTTTGGTCGACCAACGCAAAAGAACCAGTGGAAAAAAAAAATGAACGCAAGACCAAAATGAATGCAATTACACAATAGATAGCACTTAATAGCATGTTAAGAAATAACATTTGTTTAACTGGTGATTTTAAGGTTCACGAGTTGTACAAAAGAAAAAAAAATCTGTTATTATTTGTATGTAATGATGGGAAATAGTTAACAATAGTGATTGATAGTTAGTGGCAACAAGAGCGATAGTAGCAGGAACCCGGAGATAGAATTAGAGAGACATTTCCCAGTACCGGAAGGGTGAGAGATACCCAAGTGAGGAAGGAACGGATGTGCAGAGCTCACCCGGGATTTCAACTATGATGTCTCAGTTAGCAATATATATATTTAAAATTTATATAATATATATATATATATATATATATATAATTTCTTTGGCAACAATTGAAAATCTTTCCAATTTTATTTCAATTAGTATAAAGTTTTTTGCGTGTGCCAATAATGTTGATTAAAAGTTCAGCCCGCACACAAACAGCATAAAAGTCTAAAAATTAAAAATTTAAAATATTAAAATTTTAAAAGAAGTTCCACAGCTTTCGCCAGCACTTAGACGTGGCTTCTTCAGTGGAGATCATTCAAGACAGTCGGCTCCTCTATTTAAGCCGTGAAGGACCAACGAGAAAGGGCGACCTTTCATTGGTGACTGCAAACTTCAATAGCAGCAGGCCTGGAGAGAAGACATCTGGCGATGATCACTTGGCGTTGGATCGGTTGTAAACACAGAAACAAATGGCGTTGATGATGATGTGACCAGTACAGAGAATTGTCTCGATTGCTATCATCCTAAATGGTTTCCGGCTATTTCGAAAGTTCTTAAGCCACATAATATTCTGGTCACATCATCTTGTCAACGTACCACGGAATCCATGTTCAATAGTTACAAACCAAAAAGAGATATTATGCATAAAAAAGGCGTTATTTATTTCCTACATTGTAATAAGCTACACAGAGTGCAGCTACACAGGCAGCTATACAGGCGAAAATCGTCGTGCCTTGGTGGATAGGGTTGACGAACACGATTGGGCTAGAGCTATTATGGATACGTGTTCGAGTGAGAGTACATAACTTAGATTAATGTATATATGTAGACTCTACAAGGTTGTTATACTTTTTACTTTAACTCGATAACTTAACTCTTATTGGATGTAAAGTTGACTCTGAATGATTTACAGACTAAAATAAACAGTTAAATATATGGTTTAATTCCTTAAGCAATTAATGTATCAATACTAGAATATCTTCTACAATTTTCAATGCCTTAATGCATTCAATTCTTAATCAGCATAACAGTTTCTGCTCTTCACTAAATATTTGACTTTCTTAAAAGTGTTCCTTAACATTTAGTTGAAATTAGCAATAAAATGGTTTTCACCCTGTATGAAAAATGTCTTTTGTCATGCATGTAAATCTTGTATTGAATTTGTGTTCCTAACACTAAATTCTTAATCTTTGAATAATAAAGTTCTTTTGTATTTACTTGTATCTTTGTCTTTACTTATATCCTTGTCTTATCTTCAGGGTAATTGACCTCTATTACTATTTCATCTGTACGTCAATGAATGTGTGTAGGAAAAATAAAGGAAAAGTCAATTGCAGTTCTTTTCGCCGCAATCTTCCTAGAGCTGTTTTATGTATTGAATATGGATCCTTTTATTCAAAATACATCATTAACATTCATGGATAATCTCCATGAGTTTTCCTATAATCATTACACTTTAGATAGTTTCATGGCTAAGACTTTTTCGTTTCCATTTCTTATCAATGGAAGTTAGCAAATCATAATACAAACACAAGGGACAACGCTTCATTATTTGCAACAAACCTAAACAATGCCATCCTGCTTCATACGATATGTTGTGTCATTTACATCATAGGGATTGTTTAATCACATTCATTCACAAGTTTTGAATGCTATAGTACAAAAATACGTCTTATGCTACTGTCCGTCACAACAGTAGCACCAACCATTGCATAGAATTTCATAAACTAGTGATTCTTGACTGTGCGGCGAACCATTTCCTGAGAAAGTGTAAAGAGTCCGTCTTCATCTTCGTTACGGATGGCTGCTGTAATGATGGCCTTTCAATCCAGAATATCAATCAGTATTCTCTAACCAAGAAAAAAAGAAGAAAAATTTTCCTTTTCCCTCTCATCATGTTTTATTTTATTTTGTTATTGGTTTATTTTACTTCCTTTTTATTTTTAATTGTTTGTTTTTCCTTTTCTTTTCCCTTTCCTTCTTTCTAATTTTCTCTTTTTCTTTTTCTATTTCTTTTCTTATCAACTTGGGGCTACTCGCCTCCACCAGGTGTAGTGCTAATCATCTATTTGTAAACAACTTCTTGTGTTTCTGTGGTTACCAGGGCCGTAGCTACCACAGGGGCAGCCGGGGCAATGCCCCGAGGCCCCCGAGCAAAGGGGGATTTGTTTTTTACGAAACCATAATCACTTGTTGCCCCGGGGCCCCCAATCCTCTAGCTACGGCACTGGTGGTTACAGTCGATCCAACGCCCAGTGATCATCGCCAGATGTCTCTTCTCTCCAAGCCTGCTGCCATTGAAGTTTGCAGTCACCAATGAAAGGTTGATCTTTCTCATTGGTCCTTCACGGCTTAAACAGAGGAGCCGACTGTCGAATCATCTCCACTGAAGAAGCAACGTCTGAGTGCTGGCGAAAGCTATGGAGCTTATTTTAAAATTTTAATGTTTTAAATTTTTAATTTTTAGACTTTTATGCTTTTTGTGTGCGGGCTGAACTTTTAATGTGTTTTAATTAGTCACAACGTATTTTGTTCTTCTAAGTGCAAGATTAATAATTCTTAAGTTTTACATTAGTAATTGTATGAATAAAGCAAAAGGTTTGCAAATAAATAAGTATTAGATAGAAAGTTTCAAAAAAATTTTAAAAAAATAAAGCAAAATTCACATAAATTGTTAAAATTGTTTAAGTGGATATTCAATTGATTGTTAAAACTTATGCTTATATAATATTAAAATGTATTCAAATTATTTAATATCTAAAGTTTGTTTAAAACAAAATAAGCATATTAGAATGTCTGTGAATTGTTTGTATTTGTTGTAAAATTTGAAATCTATGTATTATTAATTTTTCGAAGAAAGTTTGAGGAAGTCAAGAAATTCCTATTGAAACGAAATATCCTATTGACGAAATAAAATGTGATAATTTTACATAAGTAGTAAATAGTAAACAGTCTGGCATTCCCAGCTACAAATTATATTACCAAAAATGGATCTGTATGTCTCAATGCTGTATTCAAAATGTTTCCTCTAGTCTAATATCAATAATCCTAAAAAGAGCCATTTTCAAAGCAATATTTTAACAAAATTCAAAATATTCACAGGCAGAGAATAATTAGCCAACCAAAAAATATAAGTTTAAAAGATGACAGTAAAACTAATCCCAAAGGGAATCTGTTATTGGAAAGTTTGAGTCGTGAGTCACAGATAACCTCTCAAAGAGTCGAATAATGCCCTAATATCTTTCCAGGCCCAAACATCTTTGCAGGAACTTCTCTAATATGAGATTCAAAAAATATCCTATTCCGTGTAGAATTTTTATCACCATTATTTTTAAAAATATATACTTTAAATTTTTAAGAGTATGATGCTGAGGCCTACATGCTTATTTAGGGTCCAAATTAAAACATAGCCAATCTATCGATCGCCATTCCTCCCACAAAATGCAATCCCTTACTAAAACAACTGGACTGATTTCCGTAACATTTGTTACAGTGCAATTTCTGGTACACCTTAAAATACAAGCAAGATTATTTAGATCTCATCCCCTTCCCCCAGCCATCAAAATGGAACTTCCAGCGCTGCAAACTCTGTCTCCACTAAACCATCGGTATTCAACCTTTTTTGTTCTTTTACCCTCAAATACAATTTAACTTTAACTATGTATTCCTAAGATTACAGCATAAATTCAAAGTATTCATATTAAGTTACTTACATTAAATTCTAGGGCGTATTATAAGCATATCAAAATGACTTAATTTATCTCTAATATATTAAATTTCAATATTTTTAAGTTTTTTAATAATAAAACAAATTTTAATTTTGCAAACATATATTAGGCTACTTATTTCATATCGATAGAAATTATTAAACAAACTACATTGTTAAACTATAGTAATCTGATTGTAGCACCCGAATGAATGAAAGTTGTTTTAGCCATTCAAAATTATTCTGTCAAATATTTTATCAGCTTTTCACGTATCCTCTTAAATTTCCTCAGTATCTTAAGGTTACGCATATTTTACGTTGAATATCATTGCGCTAATGATTGATTACTGAATGTATACCTAGTTACAAATTTTTTTTTATTTTTGTAAACATTTTTTACTTTTAGCCGTAAATGAAATGGTTCATTGTTGTTCAGGCGTTCTTTCTTTCTTAATTTTGTTTATGGTTTGTTGTTCGTACACAATAACTCTAGATTGTTTTTTGGGGGGGGGGGGGGCTAACACATCACGTTTACTTCTTACGTCTGATAGTGGCTGCCAGGGGCGAAGACTTCTTTCATTTTTTAAGTTGGGACACGTTTTATATATAACTCTTGGACAATAAAGTCTCTATATATGTGAAGTAAGTCTTTTTTTTTTTTTTACTTACATTGTACGTATTCTAAGGTTTATTTTGAACTATTAGCTTATTGGATGCTAGAGCAATGTCGGGGAGTCGCGATCTTTACTGGAACCCGTTGGTAGGGTCTTTGACGGCCAGTTGGGGAAAGGTGCTACTCTGCCTTGAGTATCCTTCATCATTAGGCTAAAGTGTTCTCCTTATGTTTGTTTGTGTTTTATTTATTTATTTATTTATTTATTTATTTTATTTATAAACTGTTCGTTTTTGTTTACGAGAACCTTCAGCGCTTTTGGGCACGCGTCAGATCTCCTTTGATTTCAGCAAAATAGGGATGAGGAGAAACAAAGAGGGGATGTTTACTTTTTATTGTGTTAGTTTACTAGTAGCTGCTTTCTATTTCCTCTTTTCGGGAAAGAATTATGGAAATTATTGTTTTGTGTGTGTTTGGGGGGGGGGGGGGGGGCGGAAAGTTCCAGATCCATTCAACAGGTCTTAGGAAAGTGCCCATCTCAGCGTATCACCCCTCTGCGGAGTAGAATCGTTCGCGACTGCCGATTCTGGCTTTCGAAAACGAACATTATGTATTTGGTGTTTGTGTATGTACGTTGTCTTTGTGTCCAGAGACCCGAAATCAGCTTTCTTGATAGTGGTCCGTTTGCTTCTTGTTTAGATTAAAGTTACTAAATTTCTGTAAGAGCAACAGGCAATGTTCACCTTACGATATTTTGCAGATGAATGTGATGAATCAGAATTGTAGAACTAAATCGCCTTTATTTTGAATTTTACTTCAGATAAAAATTTATTACGAGTAAATAAAAACTCTTTTTAATCTTTTGATGAGTTTTTAAGAATATAGTTCACTGGCAATCTTCACAACAGTATTATATATATATATATATAACTTTGTAAATACTTTTGAACAATTTTCATTAACCTTTAAATTTTATTGTTTTACTAAGGCAGAACAGGAAGAAATGATTTCTTTCTTTTACTTGGGGATAATTTCATTGTTTACAGATTCGACGACGTCTAGAGAGATTCCACTGTCTGTCTCGGCGCTCCCGGAAAAAACACACCACTTTCCAATGTTAAAGAAAATGTTTCGATGAAAGCGTGCGATGATACGAAAGTCAAATGAGGCTTCAGAGAAAGTGAAAGGATGATATAAAACTCAGTATTTGAGAATTCTCAGAGTAAAGTTGTTGTTTTTTTTTAAAAAAAAGGTATTTCTAAAAATTTAAGATATCAACTTAAATACCTTCTGTTAAATATGAAACCTGATAATTGATTTATTTTATTAGTTACAAGAAGATTCAAAAGTGTATAAAAAAAATTATAAGCGGCTAGTTTCAGATGCCTTTGCGGCGTACTTCTTCAAGCGCATGATCTTCAAGGGAATACTTCAAGTATTTAAAGCTAAGAGAACCAATGAAATTCAGTCGGATAGGTGGGGGGAGGTGATTAAACTAGGCTCGAATAATAACGACCGCGTCAACAAAACAATTTTTGAAAGCGAATAATGGCTGGAAATAATTAGATCAAGATAATTAATGAAGGCGTCGATCAGAAGAAAACAATTAAATGAAATTAATGAGAGTGAATGTGGAGAACTAAAATAGTTTCAAATAATTTAAAATCTTAAATAAATCATCACGAATGCATCAAATTAAATTTATAAAACTCCTTTAATTTCACATCTTTCAAAATCTACACCTAGGCAATATTTCAGAAAGCCTAAACGGCCTTTCCTTTCTCAAGCGTTTCACAAAACAACTAAAAATAACAATCAAGAAAATAAAATAAAACGTGCTCCGTGCCTTGTACCACACTCAATGCAAGAAGCATTTTTACAAAAACAAAAAGCAAAAAACAAACGTTCGAAACGTTCAAAAATTAATTGAAAAAATTGTCCAAACTGAAGTAAACAAATATATATCTTCAAAGAAATTTTTATCTTTGAAGTTTCCTTTTAATTTCTTGTTATTTTTAGTTGTTTTGTGAAACGCTTGAGAAAGGAAAGGCCGTTTAGGCTTTCTGAAATATTGCGTAGATGTAGATTTATGAAAGATGTGAAATTAAAGGAGTTTTGTAAATTTAATTTAAAATCTTAATTGTATCAACCATGTTGATCTGCAGTTGCAGTAGCGAATTAGTAATTATTTGGTTGCCTTAATAAACGGAACAAAGATTCTTTAAATTTCCTTAAGTATTCATCATATTCCTGAGGTAAGTCGCGTTATTAAAGATCATTTGGATTCATTCAGCAGTTGTCAAGCATTTGATAGCGCATTCACAATTGGATCCTGTTAAATTAAAAATCACATTTTATCTTATATTTCCTTTACTCTACGTTCAAAATTTTACCATCCCTAAAAATGTCGGCTCAATTTTAAGAAATTTTTCAAGAAATCGGCCTTCGAAAAGATCAGAAATGGTGCCCTAACGTCATCAAAATGAAAATGCTCTGCGATTAGTCTGATGTCATTTATCCCATCATCAAACTATGGTTTGCAACACAAAACAACTCAGAAATTTAGTTGATTTGTTGTTTTTTATCCAGTTTTCAGACATTCCTCTGCCAGAGACTAGTTTTGTAAGGTTAATTCAGGGAATTTCTCGATTATAGATTTCCAATTGATTACCATTTGAGAAGATTTAATTTTAATCATCAAAGAAATCACTTAATTTTTAAAGATATATTTATATCGACCAGGTGATCCAAATTAAAGAGGTGGTGCTTAGACCTCTGTCTAGGAAAAACTACAGGGCGAATCGCAACCAAAATCGTACGCATACTGTCCTGAATATGTGGTTTCGATTTCTGAAGAAAAAAAATTAGTGGCGCTGCTGCCCTCGTAATTTCCTTAAAACCTTATTTATCTAACAAATATCGGCAAAACAAAGAGTTAATGTGCAAAACCTTTATTGCAATCACATGTGGAATAATACTAACATCACAGTTCCCATCACAGATCACACTACCATCACAGATACTCGTCAGCAGAACGCGACTGACATGCGTTGACTTGTGTCACATGTTGCAAAATTCTCTTTTAACATAGTGAAGTGCGGAACATTGCCTTGATAAACGAGGTTCTTTAAGTAGCCTCATAGTCAAAAATCATAGAGGTTCAGATCTGGTAATCGGGGCGGCTATGCCATGAGAATATCTGCTAATTACTCTGTTGTCCGAAAATGTTCGCCGTATCTTGCATGAAGATTGCTGAAATGATGGAATACAAAGCTCCAGAGCATATCGGCATATCTGGAGCTATTAATAGAACATGTCACTGGCCCTGAGGCTGTGTTTTCTTCAACGAAATAAGGACCAATGATGAAGGATGCAGTGAAGCCACACCGAACTGTTACCTTTGCAATTGGTGAATGTAATGCAGTTTGATAATGAATGTGTGGATTATTTGCAGACCAAATAAGGCAGTTATGAGTGTTTATAGCAATATTCAAATGGAAATGAGCCTCATCACATCACAGTATTCATCAAGGCCATGGATCGTCCACCATCATCCAATGCTTTCCACGTATCGCAATCACCAGAAGCCAATTGTTGACTGTGGGATATTTTACATGGGTAAAACCTGAAGAAATTTCACAGAACTCTCCACACTGCCGTATATGGCATGTCGAATTTCTGTCATATTGCACGTGCACTATTACCTACCATGTGCATTTGAGACTCCCTGTTGCAACTATTCTCTGCAGTTGACCTGGCTTGCAACCTCGTCCGGAGGTATTTAAAGCAGAAGTTCCTGTCTTTTCAAAACGAAAAATCATTTTCCGAAGATTAGTAATCGTCATTGGACCTCTACGTAAACCTTTTAACTGCCGAAATGCCTTCAGTGCAAAAGCACTGCTGTTTCGTTGAGAGAAGAGTTTAATAAATAACGCGCGATCCGGGAAGTTGCGCTTCATGCCTCTGCACTTGTCGTGGATTTGTGAAAAATGCTTGTGATTCCTTTTGTAGGCGAAAGTTGTTTGATTACTCGCAATATGCAAATTACAGGGACAGAAGCGCCACAATTTCCTCTTTGAGGCCGCAATTTGAACTATTTTTTTTTTCCCTCAGAAATCGAAACTACATACTCACGATAGTGATGTGTATGAAATTTGATTGCGATTCGCCCAGTAGTTTTTTTTTTCCTAAGAGAGATCTAAACACCTCCTCCTTAATTTGGATCAGCCGATATATACACTGTCCAGCCACTTTATTAGGTATACCCTACTGTATACAATCTGGATATCTAGACCCGTCGTTTCTCACAACAACTCTTCAAGCCGGTAGGCGATGTTTTCCTGCCACACGTTGGGTCCATTGATACCTCTGGAGGTATGTCAGGATGCTAGAGCGTAGCTAAACATCGTATCTGACAAGGGCAACCGTACATGTTAACAGTTTATCTCATTCAGATGGCTACTTCCAGCAGGATATTGCGCCTGCGCACAAAGCCCGCATGGCTATGGGATGGTTTGAGGAACATGATGATGAATTTTCTTTGCTGCAGAGGCCCAGTCAGTCCCCGGTTCTCAGCGCGATTAAAAATTTGTGGGACGAGCTGGAACGGGCTGTTCGCTCCAGGCCTACACCTCCATCAAATCTTCAGGAACTGCGTGACACTAATTCTGCGTGGTACACAATACCTCAACAACATTTTCAGCATCTCGTGGAATCCATGCTTGGACGAATTTAAGCTGTTTTGAGGGCTACAGGAGGCCCAACACGTTACTAGATAGATGTACCTAATAAAGTGGCCGGACAGTGTATTTCAGGGTGCGTCCCGGTATTTCTTTTTACATAAATATAAATAGAAAAGCGTTAACTTCATAGTACAAAAAGAATTAGGCGCGGGATAGTGTAGATGCAAACTTCACCTTTATCCAGTGTTCTGTCGGCTGTCGTTGCGCGGCAGATAACCCTCAACGCTCCTTAGATGAAGTTTAGGTTTTAATGGGTCGCCCTTAATTTTATGCACAATTTTTTTTTATTTGTTATTGTAAGATTTGCTAACACTTATTGCTAATATTTATTCTGAATACTTAACATTCTGTTTTTTCAATTGAAGGCGATGATTGTTTTTAGTTGAGTCTGTGCTGAAATTCTTGCATATGTATTGATGAGAATATAGTCTTTTTTTCAGGCACTGGTCACTTTCACCTATGTATTGGGTTGGCCAAAAAGTTCGTTCGGTTTTTTTACGTAAGTTGGGTTTTATAGTTCTTAGGTATCTTTAACGTTATTCGACACCATTTGGTTAGATTATATTGTGACAGCTGTTCTATGAGCGTGCATTTAAAACAAAAAACAATCAAAATTGATGAATTTTGTATCGCCAATTTATTATTGAAGATAAAAGAAAATAGGCACGCAAGACCGTATTTTTCTTTAATTACCAAGCAAAAACTCTTATAGCTTGGCTGGGAAGTTCTGATTCATCCACCGTATTCAACAGACATTGCATCTTCGGATTCCCAGTTACTTCCATTTATTTAAAAACTTCTTTTAATGGAAAAAGTCCAGTTGTCTGGAAGACACCAAAGACACCTGGAACATTATTTTGCTCAAAAAGATAAAAAGGTTTTGGAAGATAGAGTTATGAAGTTGCATGAAAGTTGGCAGAAGATAGTGGAGCAAACTGTTTAAGATATTATATTCGAAACCATTATAAATAATACTATTAAACTTATAAAACATCTTTTATTACAACTATCTTCTCTATATAGCGTTATTTCGAAGGCCTAACCGGCCTTCTTCTTGAAGCTCTTCACTAAAAATAAATAAATAACAATCATGAATTTTAAATTATAAATAACAATATATGTCGTGTGGAGCATGTCACTTTTTTTTTTTTTTTTAGTATTGTTATTTATAATTTAAAATTCATGATTGTTATTTATTTTTAGTGAAGAGCTTGAAGAAAGAAGGCCGGTTAGGACGCTATATGGAAAAAATAGTTGTAATAAAAGATGTTTTATATGTTTAAGATGTTGTTCAATAAAATTATTTTAACAGTGAAAAATGAGTATTTTATTTCGACTTAAAAACCGAATGAACTTTATGGCCGACTGAATAGAAACGTGTATTATTTTGGCATGTAACTTGATAAATTACACCTTTGATATCTTGGTCTTATAAAGTAATATGGTTATTATGTTGAAATTTAAATGTAATCGTGATATCAGCATCCTGAAATGTTTTTAAGTATTTACTGAAGCCTGAAATATAAGGAATGGAAACATAAGTAACTTTTTTGTTTAATTTCTTAAAAAATTTTCTAACATAGATTTTATGGTACGCATAATAAAGCTGTGTGATATTTATTATTTAAAAATTGTTGTGTAATATTAGTAATCTCTTCATTTAAAATTTCTTCCGTTGAAGATGTTAGGAAGGCATTTCTAATTTTCATAGAAATAATATTGTGTTTAAAATGTATGGAGCTGTGGGATTGGAAGTTATTGGAAGTTTTATTGGAAAATGTGAGGTTTTTATAACAACTAGTTACTAAACTATTGGCATCTATAGAGATTAGAACATCTAAAAATAGCATTTCTTTTTTTTTATTATTGTGTAATTCCAATGTAAATTTTATGGTATCATGGAAATCATTGAAATTATCAAAAATCTATTCAATATTTTCTCGCTGGACAATACCAAACAAATCATCCATGTAACATTTGAAAAACCATATCCTTAACATTATTGCTTAATGGCGTAAGCCAATGTGCCCGATGCCGCTATCTCCATAAAATTCACCCTTATTGTGTTTATAAATCAAATGTTATTTTGGAAATACTGGTTAGTGAAAAGTGTCTCTGTTAGTCCTTTAATTGATGATAGATCAAATGATTTTTTTTTTATGTAGATGTTTTAAAACTTCCTTTATAACAGGTAAGGTTAAACATGTAAAAATGTCTGTTTCGTCTAAAGAAAAGTTTAGAAATGCTCTTATTTCTTTAACTAAATTCGCGCCGTTCTTAATATATTCTCTACCTTTTTTTTTTTGTAAATGGTACATTATTAAATAATAGTACTGATGAGCTGTCACGACAATTAATGATGGGTCGTGCTTTATAGAAATTCTTAGTGCCTTTCGGATTATAAATTCTTGATAATATTTTTATTGTAGGTAGACGATATGTATCTGATAATATTTTTTTCACCTTTAATCCACTATTATATCCAAATACAGAGCTTCATAAGGTAATAGGCATGATAAAAATTATTTAATATTATGTACAACATGTTTCGCAGCAACGTTTTTACTGCATTTTCAAGTGAAATACAAGTGAAGTTCACAAGGACTACAATGCATCCATTTGTTCTTAAGTCGTACTATCTAGTATGTAAGTTGTATTCTTTTGTATTCGTAGTCTTAGTTTCCCATGACCAAACTGAAGCTTACTGTAAATTTGCATTTATTAATGTTTTAATAAGTGATAAAGAAACCATCTGTCTTTATTACATATTTCTTATACTAGTAATTTTGTTTTTTAATTTTGTTATTAGAATTTGGATACTTTGGTTATGGTTTTTGAATATAAAAAGAGCAATGTCTTTAAATATTGCGTTTTTGTTTTATAAATTGTTTCTAAATTTTGCCGCTGATGACGTGAGGATAAATTGGCCGTATCTTCATAGAAACAGTGATATGGTCTTTGTATTGGCATTTTTCAAATTCCATATCACTGTTCGGCTTTATATATTCACATGTATATACAGAAATAAATGTTCTACAAATTTTGTTGTAAACCTTTGTGTGTCTAACCTACTTTACCAACGTTATTGTACGTCAAACGGAAAAACGGTTGTTTCGCGATCCCTCTTTTGTAGTTCCACATGGGATACTCTTACAAACACAGGGAGATACAGTTCTGCGACATGTTTCATTCGATTCTTCAGGTCAACAACCGTATGAAACCGCTGATTTCGCCCCTTAATTTACCTTCCCATACTTCCAGCAAGTCTATTTCACCCAGGATACTAAATTATGGGCGAAATCTTTCGCTAGTCGTAAGTCGATACCGAAGCATTTCCGGACCTATGTTTATATAACTTTTTTTTCTTTACTTTTACATGTAGAATGAGCTCCCGAAGTTTCTGCATATCTTCGTGAATCACCCTGTTGATGTCTCTGCTGAATGCTGTGCGAAATTTTAGCACAAACATAAAAATGAATTTCGGATTTGATAAATGTGCTATGTTAACAATCCAACGTGGAAAAGTACTAAAAACAGAAGGAATTGGGCTTGCAAACGGAGATAAAATAAGATCACTAAACAAAAAAGACCCATACAAATACCTGAATATTATTTAAATGGGCATGATAGGATTTATATAATAGACAGCTTTAATTTGCAATATGAAATTTGTAATATTTTATTAAAATTTTGATAAGAGATATTTCCAGATATAAGTCATTTAATAGTCTCAGTTTTGTATCAAAAAATAATTATACAAAAAATAAATATAAAATTACAATTTTCTGCAATAAAAATTATTTATTTCATTATTTTATTATTATTATAATTAAATATAATTTTCTGTTTCATTGTAGAACCATTTTATTTTCGAACACGGACCCTGACATCTAAATATCTTGTCTCAACATGTAAAATCCATGTTTTCGTCTTCTAGACTTGAAAGCGGTTTTTTTTTTACTAAAAGCACACCAAGGACCTATTCAAAAGGCACTTCTTCCAATTCTCTCACCCTTTCCATCGATTCTCTGGGTATTTGCCACAGATAGAGTGGTTTTACTCTCCTAGGAACCCATTTATTACTCTTCTTCCCATCTTACTTGCAGAAGAATTCTGTAGTATCGATTATTTCCATGGTATCAATTTTTGTAGCTTTCTCAGCAGTTCTGAACTTGGCGTTTCTGGTTTTCATTTATTGAAAACTTACTCACCTCAATAGTCGATTGAAAGAATAAGTGAAGAAAATCCATAACATTTCGATTTTCTTTCAACGCTGTAAATTCTCGCTCCTATAATTAGCAGAAACCAATCTAATTTGTTTTGTAAAATAAAGAGATAAAAGAAATATAAGAAAAGATCAGCAGTAATTTCGTTGATTAGACAATAATAAGACTCTGGAAGAACTTTAAGTCTACTTTCTGTATTTCTATCTTGTGTTATTTTCAGATTAAAAAAAATCAAAAAGTCTCTTTTTATTTATTTGAAATTAAGTTATTTGCTGAATACAAACAGAAAATATTTATTCTTTTATGGGAAGAAATAATTAAGTTCCCAATACTTACTTATGTTATTTGAATCCATTTAATTTTAGTCGTATCGTAGTTTTTATTAACCTTAAAAGGATTAAAGGGCTAAACGCACTTCTCCGTCTTCCGTTATGTTTCCATAACGTAATTGCTTTAGTGACG
>JAFIDM010001028.1:62890761-62918367 GCA_023159025.1 Thereuonema tuberculata
TTTGCGAATGTCGTCCGTAACTGGTTGGATGAGAAGTTTCCGGGACGTTGGTTGGGGAGAAGGGGACCTCATGAATGGCCTGCAAGAAGTCCAGAGCTCACACCCTGTGACTTTTTTTTATGGGGCTGGGCAAAGAACGAGGTGCACCGGACGAAACCTCGCTCATTGAACGAATTGGAAGCACGGATTCGGGAAGTTCTTGCCAACATCCCACACAACTTCCTCCAGAAATCTGTGGATTCCATTCCAGGTCGTTTGAGATCATTTGTCAACGCCACAGGTGCCTACATCAAATTTTAAGGTAGGCAATCACATTCCCATATATCTGTGTACATGCTGTATAAATTTCAAGTAAATAACTCTATAAACATAAAAGATATAAGATCATTTCGATACCTAGTTACTTTCCGCCCACCCTGTATATACAACTGTATGATTATACTGTGTGATTAGCTGAACATATCTTATTTATCAAGGAGAAAGCCATAATTCAGAGCATATGTTTATGTGCATGTATTTTGTTAATCCAAAATTTTGCTTATAATCTTATTGGTGTTAGCTACATTGTCTAAGTCAAAAGTAAGTTTACGAATAGGATTTATTTTAAAGATACTTGTTTCTCACAATTATATCGATGACAAGTGAAGCTCTACACTGATATATTTAATCTATATGTTTATGATACACATCATTCTCATGGTATTATTTTTTTGATAATTATTTATATTTGTACAAGCTACTATTGTATGTGTGGAGAAAAAGAACAGAATATATTTAGATATTATTTTTGAATCAATTCACGTGTTGAATCTTTCTCATAGTACGGGAGGATTAACTCTTTGGGCCCAGCAAGTTCCATCCACGCCGTAGGTGAGTCAGTGATTGCTTCCACTTAATTCCAGTACAAGGTATGTGCTAGCATGATTCCTTCATCACGAGATACTTCCATTTCTTCATATCTTAACCACATATTAGTGGTATTCCTGTTTAGCTCTTATGAGTCATGCTTTCTTCTCAGCTCCGCTCCTCCAAATTAAATTTCTTCTTCTCAATAGGGAATTCCCTATTGAGAATTCCCTATTGCCAGCGATCGTTGTGTCATTTAAATTAGTAGCTGTTTCTTTAGTATATATTGTCTCTTTAGTATTTATTTACTTTTAGCTAAAGTTTAATAGTTCATGTTTGTAGTATTTTTAGCCTGTTTGACCACATTTAATATTTAACTTCCTTTATTACATGTGACAATTCTAAACGAAAAGTAATTGAGAACAGCAATATTGTAATTTATTCATTTTATGAATAGGAGCGAGGCATTGACAGTATGATGAATTGAATTGAACTGACTTTGGGCCTTGGAGAATATTAGCAAAGAATATTGAGGCCGCAAAGGTCTACGGTGCAAAGCAGTGAATTAACTAATGAATAAAGTCAGAAGAAGCCGTGCTGGCGTGGCCGTGCGGTTTAGCCGGCGGGCTGCCGTTGTGGCCGATACGCCAGTACCCGGGTTCGAATCCCGGTGGTGGCATGGCTGTTTCTTTCTTCTTCTGTGTTCGTCCGTTTCCCACCTGGGACTTACTATCTCAGGGTTATCCTGGACGGGATATAATTCTCGTCCCCCCTTTCTTGAATTTCACTAGCCTCGCCCTGACGTTGTCAGGTTGAGCTAGTTACGTGGTCCCTAGTTGGCCAAATTCGATAAAAGGAAGGAAAGTCAGAAGAAAGGATAGAATGAGAAGAAGTCAAAAGCAAGAACGAAAGAGAACATGCCAACTCTAGGATTCGAATCCAGGTTCAACTATATCATTCAAGTCAATAAGCAGAGCCGTTTCTAGATGTTCTGCCACCCTAGGCGAGAACTGAAAAATGTCGCCCCCTCCCTTTCAAATGCCGCCCTTACCAAAAAAAAACAAAACAGAATCTTCAATTCAACAACCAAAAAAAAAAACGACAATCCTATTTTAACAACCAAAAAAAAAACAGAATCTTCAATTGAACAACCAAAAAAAAACAAAAAAAACGCAGTCCTATTTTAACAACCAAAGAAAAAAACGGAATCCGTCCTTCGCGGCCGCCCTAAAATCTTGCCGCCCTAGGCGGCCGCCTAGTCTTGCCTAATGGTAGAAACGGCCCTGTCAATAAGTACCCCTTAGACTGCTTCCTATGCTTAAACGGCAAAAACGTGATAAATTGATACTTTCAACATATCTCATCCAAAAAGTTTGAAATTATTCTATTTTTGCTAGTTTTCGTAACTTAACATTAACGGATTTATTGTAGTCATTTGTAGGATATTTTCTGTTATCAATCTTTGATTCTTCAAATCAGTGTTATTTGCTCATCACACATTCAATTTAACTTTAAACTATTGTTTCTTAGGATAATTTAATATTCTGTTTATCTTGGATTTTACTCTTTCTATGCTAATTACATTATTTACCTGCGTTTCCATTTACGAGATTTCCATTCGCAGACGCTTTGTTTCCAGAATACATCCTGGACTCATTTAATAGACCACTCCTCTCCATTTTTCTTCCATCCAACAGGTATTTGTCACCACTTAAAGTGGTTTTATTCCCATAAGAACTCTTTCACTTCGTTTCTTCCCATCTTTATTGCTGTAGGGTCTGCAAATAATGAGTTCCACTGCATTAGTTCCCTTAGCCTCCCACTCATTCTTTGATTTGTTGCTCCTATAATTTACTTCTCAATTCTTACTCAATTTGCAGTGTTCTGAAATCAGCAGAGGCGTCTCTTTCGGAATTGACATGAGGGAAGCCCAAATTAGTTCTAGTTCGAAAGATCCTCTTATCTTTGTTTCAATTCAAAAAATGATTAGAAATTAAAGCAGCAACGTCTGTAGAAAGAAAAAAAAGATTTTGTTTTTTATTTTTACCGAATTTGTCAGTTTTAGTAAAAAGATAAAGATACAATTAGTTTTAATAAAACGTGTAGTTTTTCATTCCAAAATATGTTTTTGTATTTTATATCGAAAATTGTTTGATATTTAAATGTAACGTTAGAACTAGTAAAGTTATATAAATAAGATACAACTAAAAGCTGTAGTATTAGTACATTTGAATAGTGAAATAAAGGTCATCAAATCAGTCTGTGTGTTTTGTTACTCCTTCCCCCTCCCCCACCTCTTGAACCGAGCGATGGATCTTCTTGAAATTTGGAATGAATATTAAAGGATTAGAGACAGTCTAACTTTTATATTTACATCTTTTCCAAATAGATTCGTTTCAGGCTCCTCAAATCAGAGTCTTCGTATCTTTTTGCGTCTGATAATTTTTAAACTGCTGGATGGATGTTCTTGAAACTTTGTATCCATTTTCGATTAATAAGGTTCTGTTACTTTTATATTTGAAATGATTTACAAATGGGTCAGTGTCGAAAAATTAGTTCGAGAAGATGGAAAAAAAAGGTTCCGTAGGAAAAAAGCATTGAAATCCAGACAATCAATTTCAATCCTAATTCTGTTAATATTTCCTTGTCTCCACCAATAGAAATTAATTCTTTAGCTAATCTACTGGGCATGGTTTTGATACGATTAAATTTAATTCGATTTAGACAACTTCAGTAAATAATGTAAGTTTACTTAATTTTATTTGTATTCTGTAGACTTTTACAAATTGAAGATTGTTTCTGTCCTATTCACGAAAAAAGTAGAGAAACTTTTAAAGAAAGTAAGCTTTAACTTCTTTTATTATTTTAATTATAACATGAATACACAAAGTGAATAATTTTTCTCCGAATTATACATTTGCTTGATAGCATTTCTAATTCCATCTTTAGGAATATGAAATATTGCAAGTAAAGAGGAAATATTGATTAAGTTACACAAAACTTAAAATCAATCAGTTCTCAGGGATATTGTTGATTATTGACAATGAAACAATGAGTAATTTATATATGGAGTTATATTAGAATAAAACTTTTGCATCAGGAATTTGCTTCAACATTGAACTTTCTAAAACTTCAGCAATAATCCAAAAGGACTCGAGTGTCCAATCACAAGAGTCCTAAATTTTAAATCATGCACGGGATTTTGTCGAACTATTGGGAATCGGCACAAGGAACATCTCTTGTTCAATTTACCTTTCCAACAGAACGAGTCTCTTCTGCGCATGCGTCGCTTTGGGATAAATTATTGCTTTTCCGTTTCGATGTTACAAGGATTCGATGTATTTTTAATCTTTACTACTTGTATATAAAAAGTAAAGTCAGTTTAGACAGGAAACTTCTCCTATTTTAGTATTAAATAAATTTGAGTAAAATTATTTTGCCAAAATGTTAGCATCTACTGAGGATTAGATACGTTTATATTGAACTAATTGAAGTTATATCAACTTATATGATTAGATTTTGCAAATTACAATGTGTTTGTTGACTCGATTGAAAATTATCAATGGCAAGTGTCGTTTTGAGAGGAAAGATATTTGAAATTTGAAGCTGAGAGGCTACGGGCTCTGTGGACTTCGCACCATATGACTTTTTGAAATCTGTATTGGTAAAGTCTGTGCCCTAACTGCAAACATTTTGAGGGCCAGAGTAGCATTACGTTGAATGCATCAATAGTATCAGGTAAGTGGATGACCTGTCCTTTGTTTACATAATGGGCTTCACTGGAACGATCACAGAGCCTTACCACTTTCGACTTAGATTAGGATTACGAATTGGAATGTGAATTTTTAAGTACAAATTTATGATTTATAAGAATATGTAGTAAATCGCCTTTGTATACAACAGTTATCAATATCAAAGTAATACAGGCCTAGCCAATAATAAACATTTCATTATAATGACAATTTCTCGTTCTTCTTTTTTTTGCACGATGACAATAAAAAAAGTTTAGTTTTCCAGAACCAATTTACTGATTCTAGTTAGAAATAATTACATATATAATGATGGTAGAACTGATATGCAGGACGCTAAAAAAAAATTATCCGTCATTGTAACTGCATATATAATTCTTTAGTTATACTAATTATTCTTTGAAATTTTTTTTTTAACATATGTTAAAATTAATGTAATAAAAAGATCAGAACACAAAGAATCACATTTTAAAATATGTATAAAAAATAGTTAACAAAATGGAGCTTTTCGGGTCCCTATGGCGGGCAAAACCCCTTCTCAATTACAAATAATTTTCTTGACTGGTTCAGTTAAACACATAATTACTATTTTTAACAACCAATAAAATGCGAAATTAATTATACATCATTTGATTGAATAAAAAATCAGCGAAAAGCTTCGTCTTGATTGGAGGTTGACAAACATTTCATTGAATAATTAACTTTGCAATTTATTGTTGTTAATATTAGTAATTACGTATTTAAATGAACTCCGCAGTTAAAAAGGGGTTTTGCGCGCATACGGACCCGAAAGGGCTCCATTTTTGTTAAGTATTTTTTATAAATATTTTAAAAAGTGATTTTTTGGATATCTCATCTTTTTATAAATTATTCTTTGCGAGCTGGACTTCCTCTCAAAATGATAGAATTATCATCACGATACCGTGTATGGTATCTTCCCATCAAAAATCAACATTATCATTACTTTACAGACCAGTCATACCACTGGGCTTAGTAGCAAAAATTGTAATATTACTACACTTCTGTTTGTAAAAAATGCAACACCATGAAGGAATCATCAGAATTAAATGAAATTTGCAGCAAATGTCAATTATAGGATGTTATGCAAAATAGTAAAGTTTCAGCGGTGAATTGATGCTGAAAGCGTATAAATAGAGGGCTGTAGCGGAACGTTTACAATAGTTAATGATTATTTGCTAGTGGCGAAAGTTTAGTTAGACCCAAGTATGCCTCCCGAATGTAGATAAAAAAAAAGGGCATACTTCAGACGATAAATAAGAACATTTTCGTCTAATTTGATGAATAAAATATTAGGAATCTGATGGTCCCGAAAGAAATAGATAGTTGTAAATATATGCATTTTTTTTTGTTTAAAATACAAGGTGATTATAATTAAAATTGGCCTATTTAAAGCATCCTTCAGCTGGAACCAATAGTTGGAGAAACACCAAAGTTATACACTTACTAGTCAAAAGATGCGCTCAACGACTCTGTAAAAAAAAAAAAAAAAAAATAGTTACAAAATCGTCCGCTAGAGGGTGCCTTTACAGCTATTTGAACTGAAACGAAAACAGAATGTTCAAAAATACATTTATTTCACACAAACAGTATCATACGTTTGAACGAGTCATGTGGTATTGCTCAATATGTTCCTTTGACCAATGTGTGTCTTTTGCAGGCGATGAACTGTATGTTCCACCGCTGACCGTAGGTGATCACCCGTGATAGTTCGCAAATGTAGCGTGATACTGTCTTTTAGTTCTGCTAATGTTGCAATTCCTCCACGATACACCATAACCTTTAGGTATCCCCACAACCATGGAGTTAGGTCAGGAGAAAGTGGTGGCCAGGCAGTAGTGACTAATTACTCGGTCATTGGTAAAGCAACAAAGTTTGCATGAACCTTACAATATGAGGAGCTGCACCATCTTGCATAAAAGAGGCTGAATCAAGACACTGTCTTTCCTGCAGCTTGGAGCATGTCACGATATCAAGCCGCAGTCACGGAATATATCTAAGGATCATTAGCACTAAATTCTTCAAAAAAATAAGGACCCAGGATAAATCTGGATATGAACCCACACCAGACTGTAAGCTTTGATGAATGCAGAGGCATTTCCTGGAAAACGTGTGGATCTTCCTTGGCCCACACACGGCAATGCTTTGGGTACACAGCGCCATTCAAGTAAAAATGTCCTTCGTCGCTCCATAGGATGTCCCCTGGATACGACGTCTCAACTTCCATCCTCGCCAGAAAGGTCAATACAAAAGTGAGTCGTTTCTCCTAGTCGCCTGGAAGCAGTTCTTGTCTGTGACTGATCTTATATGGAACAAAAATGAATTAAGATTCCCAGGATCTTTCTAACTGTGCTCCAGGGTAAATCTAATTGTCGTAAGGCTCAGGCACAACCTGAATTCTCCAACCGCTGCTGAAATGAGAGTATTGTTTTATATTATTCAAAAGTGTCTAACATATTCACAAGAATGTAATATTCCGATATTTCCTCGTCGGAATATTCTTCAATGATATTAGATTTTTGATTTTAACCAACCGAATCCAAAAGATCTGCGATCTTTTTGCTGCGAAGTTTAAAACAAACAAACAAAACGGAAAAAATTAGAAAGATTACACGAAAAATAATTTTATTTGATGACGTACGTTTCTTTTTTATTGCGCGGGTGATACAGAACTGGTTCATTGAATAGATGACTTCCAGTTACTAAGGTGCTCCTCGCTCTCGTTAGATTAGAACCTCATTGAGCACCCTACTGAATATCTTGTGCAGACCATACTGAATGTCTTGCAGCAATGCCCAGCTAGAATTTAGTTAAAAGCCTCTTCGGCGTAATCAGCATTTTAGTTTCCTACAATTAAATGCCAAACATCACGCAAATAGATCGTGTCATTCTCGAGAAAATAGAAGAAAATCATCTTAATTTCAAAAAAAAAAAAAACTTGAAATCTATTGACGCGCTGTTATCCATTTGATTGTTGTGTAAGGAATAGTTAAGTGTCGACATTAGAGAATTTTTTCGATTAGTCTTTCTGTCACGATGAGCAAAAAATTATCCCAATCGGTGGATTAGTTTTCAAAAACCACCAGTTGACTTTGTATCAATTCTTTTTTCTTTTCTTTTTTTTTTCGGATTTGGAGGAGGAGATTGTAATACTTAAGTGTTTTTTGAGACACCTCTTCGGATTGACCAAGCGTTATTGTCTTCTTCTTGAATATCAAATTTCATCAAAACCGGCTGCGCTATTGTTGAGAATAAGTATGAGCTTCAAACAAATGCATAATTTAAAATTGTTACTAAAATATAGTCAGAATGTCTTTAAGGAAAAGCCATTTTAAGAATTCAGCAATCCTACGAGAATGAACCCAAATGTAAATAAGAAGTAGTTTCTGAAAGAACTGGAAACCTACTTTACTTCATATCTTCTTTTTTCTTTTTTCTAATTATAAAAATTTTTACCAACGACAATAATCCATATACTATCAGTTGAATAGAAATAAAAGAATAAAATTTTTCCATTTTCTGAAAAATGTAATTAAAATATTTTTAAATATTTACATTCTATTAATTTTAATTGCATTAAAGCTCGCGCAGATATTAAGAAGATTAAAAGGCGGAAATATCCAGGGTTTGAGACATCGATAGAAATCTCATGTTTCATTTCTAGACTAATGATTTTTTGGGGGGATATTTATGTCAACTTGGTGAACTTAAAAACTTAAACCATACAGGATAAATTCAAATCCACCATTAAATAATCATGTCAAGTTTCAAAAAGATTCATCCATTGTTTATATCTAATAAGCAAAAAAACCATAAAACACAGGAAATAAAGGTAGAATTTGACGAAATTCTTTCTTCGGTTTCTCTGAAATTTTGTTTCCGCATCTAATTTATAAAATACTTAATTCTCTTGAAAACCACGACATAGAAGATTATTAAAGATCATAAAAAATTGTTATTCTTCCTTTTTCTCATTACATTTCTACAAATAAAAAAGTTAAAATAAAGGGGACTTTGTTTTTGTGCATTTAAAGTTACATTGCAATTACACTTAGACACGTTCTTACAAAAATTGAAGGAGAGACATTAAAGTTGTTTGGATGGGAAAAGATGTTGAGGATCACAATAATGAAGAGAAAAACAAGATATCTTGGGAAATAAAAATGAAACAGTTGCCAAATTAGCAAACACGATGGTAAATGGCATCGTAAATGCCTTGAGTTCTTTAGGGAGGAGATTTTTTCAAGCATTTGCCCTCGTTCCAAGATAAGCATTTTTATTATTCGTTTTTTGTTTCTTTTTTTTTAAAATGACTGAAAACAAAGTAACGAATTCTTTTAGACTACTCGAAAAACTTCTAACTATAACTTGCATACTTAAAAGAAAATTTAAACAAATGAAAAAGATAATCCAGCATTTTCAGTTGTACGCAGTCTCTTTAATTAGAAATTAACACAAATGTGAAAGGTATTTTAAGGTTAATATCCATACTAGCCTTTTAGTCTACATAGGTCGAATGCAAGATTTGCCCGGTAGTTTTCTACCAAATCTCACCTGTGGAATTAGAGTAAATTTTATTTTAGTTTTTTTTAACGAAACGATTCACAAATACATACTAGGCCTGAAATTTGATAGAAAACTGAGGTTTTTTTTTTTTTATTTTTTTAAGAAAATTTGAGATTTTCTTGGAGCTTTTTCCCGGGTGGCGAATGTGCAGACTTTCAATGCCAGAGGTTATAGCGTCGCTATCAAGCTGGCCAAAAAAAAAAAAATAACGGGGGAAACGAATTTTCGTTTGTAAATAAAACATACGAAACAAACAAACAAACAAAAAAAGTACATTCTCTTAACTCTCAATATATGTTAGTTTGAGTGAGGTATGATAGTTTCCAGGATGTATGGTTTGGAAAAAAAAATCCCGGAAAAACATACTTTCCGTTTCGGTGACCCTCGATTTTGCGATGGTTTTAAGACCACCATTTTCCGTATTTTGAAGGGCTGCTTCTGCAAAAGAGTCCCACTTAACAAAACTGGATTTTTCCAACAACAGTTTCATTCCTAGTATGTATTGACGAACCGTTTTCTTCGAAAAAAATTAAATTAGCCTTAATTCCGCAGGTGAGATTTCCCTTTGCATAGTTCCTAAGGTCCGCGAGTGAATCATTTTGAATTTTATTCCAAATTTCATAAAAGCCTATTATTTTTTACTTTTATTGGAATTAAATTAAGCTGTTAACATGGGCAGCTCTCGTGACATACCATAGTTGAACAATATAATTTATTAGATGCTCAATTCTGTAATACTGTGTGGAATTTATCATTTTACGTTTATCGCTAAAATTAATTACGAAAATAATTTTAAAATGTGTTTAATGGATGTTTCCAGTAAAATATAATCAAATATTACATCTTAAATTTATTTTCTTATGAAAATTCCAAAAATAACAGTCGAGTTCATACAAACAGCTTGGAAATAGACATTACAAGTTTATAAATTATAATAGAATGAAGAGAAAATTACATTAATTTCTTTCTTTTTTTTTTATGGTTACAAGAATTAAAGTATGAATGTAAGTAAGTAAAGGCTTTATTTAAACTTCTGATTAACTAGGCCATCCCCCTGTCTCCCCCTGGTAAATATGAGATAATCCAAGAAGAATTGTTTCCAAGCGGTTATGGCTTGATGCTTTTAGAATAATTATTTAAAGTGAAATATGAGAAAACATATCATTGCATGGAGAAAAACACAAAAACCAAACAACAGCTAGACTGGTAGTGAACTTAATAGCTCTCTCAGCTAGTAAGTTTCCTTTGCAACGGATTTATTAAAAAAAATCCTTTAAATTATTTCTGAGCGGAGTAACTTGTGAATTTGTACGACGACTGGGTTAAAAATGAAAACGTTTGGTATTTTTCATTTATTTCTGCATAATCATCTGACGAAAATATTTTTTTGTTTTCAGTTGAAAATCTTACTTTGTAACTCTAAACAATTAAATAACTGTTACGATTTTAAAGGAATTACACCACAGATAAACAATAGTATTACAAACATTGCGAAACTTTCCCACCTTTGTATAACTTCAGTATTGCATTATCTAGAACTCAGGATATTTGGCTCGAGGCAACGGGTTCAGACCTCTGAGAATGTTTGATTTTTTTTTGTATTTTTATTTTTGTATTTTTTTTTTTTATTTTTAATTGTTTTTGCTGATTTATCTGAAGACAGGTCCTACAGCTCGCACAGTCTCCGTGAAATGATTCTCGACTATTATATCCTATTGTGAAGTCCTGCAAGAGTAAAAACTACTTGGCGTTCAACCTCAACTGTGTTTCGTTCTGCTGCTGATTACAAAAGCCTTACCCTCCACTCTACTTATCTCTGAAGAGAGTACAGCCATTATGCCGTAATGTTTAGTTAGTTTACTCGTATTTGCAATTTGAAACAAAATGTCAAATGACTTATAAAATCAATATCTAATCAGATTAAAGTTAACTTCTTAAATATTAGGTTTGATGGAAATCATTCTTGTTTCGATTTAGAACAAGAAGGTTTTATATTTTAATAACCCTTTTAAGATAATTTGCTAGAAAAAACTAAGGCACATCATGTCTGTATGTGCCTGTTTCTCCTAATACCTTTTGAACTGCTAGATGGATGCTCTTGAAAATTGGCAAGCATATTTACGGACGAAACATTGGGCGTAACAATTCTTTTCTTATAATTGTTCTTATATTTCTTATAATTATACTGATATGGACTTACCGTCCGTGATATAACATATATAAAAATTAATAATTTTTCTGTAACAATAATATATGAATCATTGATAACACTAGGCAACAGTGAAAATGTATCTTGAACAAACCATTTGATCTTTACTAAATCGACCATGCTTATCACGAAAAGGACCATTAAATTCTCAGATTAGCTCTAGTTTCATAGATATGGGGGGGGGGTTCAGAATCAGTTAGTGCTAAGAATTCATTTTGGCTGTCTTGAAAGTGCCGTGGAAATCCCACATACGTTAAACAGCATAGCGTTTCTAATGCTCTTACTTCACATCATGCAGTGTTGGAAGCCTATTTTTATCCGCAGTGTCCAGCAACAGAGAAGGGGGAGGGTAGAGACACTCGTATATGTTGTATATCTTGTGCCACAGGTTTTCGTTCTTTGTTGAATCGTAAAAGATCGTCAATGGGCTTTGCTATTCCGATGATCTGGAGAGAACCATTAAACCACATAAATGATTGCTATTTTTGCATGACAACTCCCTTAAAACATGGTATTTCAAAGAAGAAAAAGTCAGCATTGACATATCCTTACATAAGATCATCTATGCGTCCAGTGCCTCATGGAGATGGACTATCTGTTCCATCTCACCTGATTCTTATACAGTTAGTGACGAGAACAGCAGTGACTCTAACGCTGCTCCATTACCTTCTAAACCAAGTACATCGAAAGATCCTGATTTCCAGTGCAATGAGGAGTATACACAGAAACACAAAGTAAAACAGTATGAGTTGAATGATCTGGTAAGAGATTTGGAATTGCCTAAAGGTAAAGCAGAACTGTTGGTATCTAGATTGCAGAAGTGGAATTGTCTTGACCAATCGGTAAATGTCAGTGTGTTCCGTGAACGCCACACTCCACTCACCGTTTTTATCGTTTTTCACCAAACAAGATAACTTGGTATTTTGCAGTGATATTGAGGGTCTCATGACAGCTCTGGAAATTGACTATAAAAGTGATGAATGGAGGCTGTTCACAGATTCATCAAAGATAAGTCTAAAGGCAGTTTTTCTACACAATGGTAACTTGTTTCCATCTGTACCAATTGGTTACGCAGCCTACGTGAATGAAACCTATCACAATATGAAGCAACTGTTATGCAGAGTAAACTATGAGAAGTTTAAGTGGCACATTTCCGGTGATCTGAAAGTCATTGCCGTATTAAACTTGGCTTGCAACAGGGTTATACCAAATTCTGTTGCTTTTAGTGTATGTGGGACAGTCGTGCCAGAGCATGCAACTACAAACAGAAGGAATGGCCTATGCATCAATCACCTGAACCAGGAAAAGATACTGTTATTAAGAAAACATTATCTAATTAGAATCTAGAATTGTTGACAGATTATTGATGGACACTCATCAGAGAATCACCAGCAACAGAATACAAACGGCAGGCAAAGCGATTGTGCCTTCAGAGACATTTCTCCTAGGGGAAACATTAAGGTTAATACATACATTATGCTTTTAAGGATAATTATGATAAGTTGAGATATCTAAAAAACTAGAGCTAAACATGCATTTTAATGGCCATTTTCATGTTTAGCATACTCGAGAACGTAAAGATCAACTATTTTTATCAAAGATACAGAGAAAAAGTTTAATTTTGTTGCCTAATGTAATTATAAGAATTTTTTCTTTATTTTTGGATATAATTTTTAAAACTATCAAAAGTTGCTTCATTCACTTTTCAAAATTTATCTTT
The DNA here is from genome assembly GCA_023159025.1 of Thereuonema tuberculata. NCBI lineage: Eukaryota > Metazoa > Arthropoda > Chilopoda > Scutigeromorpha > Scutigeridae > Thereuonema > Thereuonema tuberculata. Next base: position 62,903,870 of record JAFIDM010001028.1, read on the forward strand.
GTTAATACAAGGGAAATTGTTAACAATACAGGATTCAATCATGAGTCTTTCTTACTCTTCTTGAATTTGAAACAAAATTTCAACTAGTGGGTCCGGATTATGATTTAAATTTTTGCAGTGATCAGCCCAATCTGATATATTAGTTTTCTCATTTTTAAAAGTTCTTACATGTTCTAATACACGCTCCTTGAGAGCCCTTCCTGTGCTCCCGTAAGAAATTTTACTACAATCTCTATATTTCAATTTATAAATCACCCCCGTAGTATTCATATTATTACTTGTGATTTTATCTCTGCTTTTCTTTATTAATTTGTTGGTTCTATAATACATCAGTCTAACGTTGTTCTCTTTACATATATCTTTCATCGATTTACCTATTTTAATTCCCAATGGTAATTTCATTATTTTGTTGTATTCTATTCCTTTTTTTGTCTTTTCTTTTAACCTTTCTTTAGAAAATCTATTTACTATTTTATTAACTAATTTTGTTAGGGTATTCATTCATTTACAATATTTTTTTTTCATTGTATTACGGTAGTTTTACTTGTCCACAATTTTTTATTTTCTGTGTTATTGCCTTGTCTTGTCTTGAACATTTAAGGTTTAGATATGTTTGTCTGTCCTAAACTCTGAAGATGATTTTGATTTCTCCATCTTGTTCTTGAACGTCCTCGGTCTCTTTTTTCTTTGGGTTTATATCTCAAAATTAAATTTGGAATCTTATCGTTGGACATTCTTTTTACATGGTTAAGCCAATTTTTTTGATAATTTTGAATTTCTTGAATTATGTTTGGAGCTTTAAGTTGTGCTCTGATATTATTATTTTTCTTTTTGTCGAAACGTGTAAATCCTAATAAAGGTCTTAAAAATTTCATTTGTGCAGTTCCCAGTCTTTGTTTCTTTGTTTCAATATCCAGGTTTCACTCCCATATTTAATATTTAATATCAAAGCTTTGGCTGTGATATTATGTAGTCTTAGTATTGTTTCTTTCGCCATTTGCTTTCCAAATCTTCTTTTAATTATTCCATTCATTCTGTTATATGTCTGTACGTTTGATATCAGGTTTGCCTCATCGTTATAACATGAGATTATGTTTCCCAAATATTTAAACTCGGATACTTGTTCTATTATTTCCCCATTAATTACAATTTTCAGTCTTTGTATTTGTTTTCCACACATTGCCATAGATTTTGTTTTTAATTCCGAAATTTTCATTTTATATTTTTTTGAGATAGTATTTAGATGATTTGTTCCAATTTGAAGTCCATCTTCTGAATTTGCTATCAAAACTTGATCGTCAGCATACAGTAATGTCTTCAATTTTTTATCTTATGTGATCTGGATACCATTTTTGTACATTATATTGATTTCCATTCTTTTAGAATTCTATTTATATATATGTTGAAAAGTATTGGGGAAAGTCCACATCCTTGTCTCACTCCTTTATTTATAGCTAAAGGCTCTGATATTTTTCCATTCATAAATTTGATATTAATTTTTGTTTCTCTATATACACTTCTAATTACATCAATTAATTTCGTCGGAATTTTTTCTTCTTCCATAATTTTCCACTGTAAATCTTTGTTTAGGTTATCGAAGGCTTTTTCGTAATCAATAAAAAATAGGTACGTTGGTAAATTAAATTCTCTTCTTTTTTCAAGTAGTTGTTGCAGTGTAAATATAGCATCTGTACATCCTCTTCCTTTCCTAAATCCACACTGTTCTTCTTTTAAATAAATATCTGTAAAATGGGTTAATTTATTTTTTGTAATGTTCCTGAATAATTTATATGCTGTCTGTAGTAATGGTATTCCTCTATAATTTTGACAGCTATCCTTTGATCCTTTTTTATGCATACTTATTACTATTCCAGTTTCCCATTCCGTTGGTATTTGTTGTTTTTTCCAAATCTCATTAAAAAGATTAAGCAATTTTTCTTTTAATTTTTCATCTACATATTTAAATAATTCTATATATATTCCATCTTATCTCGGACTTTTCCTGTTCTTTGAGTTTTTTAAGGCATTTTCTAATTCATCCATAGTTATTCCATCTGAACCTTCCGTTGTATTATTGAATTTCTGAAAATCGTTTTCAACTTCTACTTGATCTTCTTCATTCCACAGTGTCTTGAAATGTTTTTTCCATTCTTCTTCTGGTATTAAATTCACTCTTAAATTATCATTTTCTGCACATTGTAGTTGTCTGAAAATTTTGAAGCCTATTCTTTGGGGTCCTGTGATGTCATGTTCTAAAGATTTAACAAATTTATCCCAATCTTCTCTACGTGTTTTCCTTGATAGTTTCCTAACTTCCGCTTGCAATTTTTTATATTCTATATAATTGTTTGTGTTTTTATTTTGCAGATAAATTTTGTAAGCTTGCTTTTTTTTCCCAATCTTTTCCTGTAGATCTTCGTTCCAGGTTCTAATCCATTTCTTATTTTTACGTGATTTATAACCTAAACTTTCCTCTGCTGCTTGTAATACTCCTTCTTTGATGTTTTTCCAATCTATTTCTATATTGTTTGCAGATTCTGTTATCTTGTCTTTCAATCTATTTCTGTATAAATTTCTAATACTTTCTTGTAAATTATCTTATTTTCTGTTTTCTTTTTATAAATGGATTTGTGTTTAATTTCAAATCTGCTGTCCACTAACATATGATCACTATCTATTTCACTTCCACGATATACTCTCGTATCTTTAATATTATTATTATTATTATTACATCTTTCGTTTATAATAATATAATCTATTATAGACTTAACTCCTGTAGCTTCCCATGTGTATTTATGTATCTCTTTATGTTTGAAAAAAGTATTACTGATTTTTAAATTATTGAAAACACAAAATCTTTTAACATTTCTCCATTATAATTACTTGTTGATTCTCCTGTTCCTATACATTTTGTAATTGGTTGATTGCCTACTCTGGCATTAAAATCTCCCATCAAAATTATTGCTTTATCTTTATTTATTTTGTCAAGACAACTTTGTAAATTTTCATAAAATTCTTCTGTTTCTTCATCTTTACCCTGTATTGGATATATTCCCAAAATGTTAAAACTTTTGTTCATAATTTTTATCCTGATCATTATAATTCTATCTAATATCCACTTATAATCTATAATTTTGTTTTTCCACACTTTTTTGATCCAATTGCCACTCCTGATGAGGCCCATCTATATTCATCAACACTAGAATAAATCATAATATAGTCTCTAAACATTAATGATCCTCTGTTTTTCTTTTTTGTCTCCGTTATTACAGCTATGTCTATATTTCTAATCTTTAATTCTGTATTTATTTCCTCCATTTTATTTGCGATACCGCGTACATTCTAAGTTGCAAATTTCAGTTTCCCAAAGAGATGTCCAGTTCCATTAGCCGGTTCATTTCCATTTATATCTGTCCTGTTATTCATCTTCTGAGTTTTTCGAGTAATATTAAATTCCCCTGGATAGATCACCACTCTATCGCAGGGTAAGTTCAGTGATAGGGCTGCTATCTTACGACCTCTGAACTTGCCAATGAATAGCATTTCCTCTATTCAGAAATTGTGGTTATACCGCCAATACTCGGTCGTCAGAGCCTCTTTGGTTAAGATCCAGACTGCACCACAAGGAGGCGAGGTTGACATTTGAATAGGAGTGGCTGTATTTTACGCTTCACTAATCCATTAGCAGTCCGTGTTATTGTTCTTTTAATATAATTCTGTATAGTAGCTTTTTTAGTAAATATGCTGTGTTCAGAGTGAAAATTCAGAATATGATTACTTTTGAAATCCTTTTCAAAATGTTCATAGGTTATATTATTATTCTCATCAACTTGCATAATTGGCTAATTTCGTCTGTCTGTCTGTAACTCGATATAATGAAGCTATTAAGATAGATCCAAGGTTCTCAATGGTACCATTGAATCAAGGGTACTCAAATTGGATGAAATATTAGTTCATTTTGTCATTCCATGTTGTTTCCATGAAATTTTAACTGAAATTCTAACAAAATATACTTTCATAACCAAATAATTTTGTTACCACTGCACCGATTTTAATGAAATTTGGCATACTTACTCAGTTTTTTACGCTTATTTTGAAGCTCAAAATCTTTTTTGCCGTAGAAGCTTCGTTCGCAAGTTAGCGCAGTATTTAGACTATACAAAGGTGAGTTTTAAATGCCTTTCGGCGTTATGAGTCGAAAATAATAATTATTCTTTAGATAAATTAAACTTTACATATGGTTTGTATTTCGTTTTTCTTTTTGGGTGATCCTTTAGATTAACTCTCAGAACCTATATTACAGGTGTGAAGGTAAGAAATACACCTAAAAAGGTCTGATAAACATTAAAAAAAAAAAAATTCAAATTAAATCATCAATCGAATCAAATATATATATATTTACATATATATATATCTATATATATAAATGACAGGCAAAATTTGAAGCGACCTCTTCGAGTTTCGCAAAGCAAAGATTTCAATCAATCATTTGCAATTTTGAAATTTAGAATGTAAAGAATATAAGAATAAAATTAACTTACATTACTAAACATAGAAAGCCGGACAGTGATCTGGGATTTGAAAACGTCAATATCAAAAATCACTGTTTCTATGGAGTTATAATCTAATTATAAATTGGCTAAGTTCGTCTGCTGTCTGTCTGTAACTCGATATAATTAAGTTATTAAGATGGATCCAACGGTTCTCAATGGTACCATTGAATCAAAATGGATGAAAATATTAGTTCATTGTGTCATTCCATGTTGTTTCCATGAAATTTTATTCTTGGGAACTGACCTCGACAACTGAAATTCTAACAAAATTGGAGGAGGGCTTTTATAATTCCTTCTACCCAAATGAATAACTTAGCAGCAGAGTGAAAGTGATAACACTGTATTAACTTTATTTCCACAAATTAAAAAGGAACAATCTTAATCAATTGTTTAATGCTTTCTAAATAGTTCAATAATAACGAAAGTTTAATTGAGTTCGTTCACACCTGTACACTTGACTGGAATAATTAACACATTTAAAAAATCGTTACATTTAAAAAAAATTTAATTCTAATTAAAAACATTTAAAATTTTAAAAAACTTGATTACAGATACATGACCTGGGTTTCGACCCCGAGAGGGGACCTTATCAAATGTGAGGATAATTTACAACAAGTGATTTAAATAGAGTCAATTGTCCAAATGGGAGGAGTTATGTCCTTGTGGCACCGTTAGGGATGATGGGAGATCATGGGTTGTCCTGATGGCATTATGAGTTCTTGTGAAGAAACAATTCGCCCTGGTGGTACTTTAGGGGAAGCACAGTTGTCAACATCACAGGAAGCGGGTCAAATTCCTATTCCTCTCTATGTAAGATATGTTGACGACATTTTATGTTATGCAAATAAAGATATCATTTTAGGTATACGGGATATCTTTGAACAAATTGAAGAAGAGATCAAACTAGAAATAGAAAATGAGACCAATTTCAGCATACCCTACTTAGATATCTTAATTACTAGAAAGGAAAGAGAATTTGAGACACAAGTCTATAGGAAAGGAACTTTCTCTGGCATTACTATGAATTATTTATCTTATATTCCGATGCCCTTTAAAAGAAATTTGGTCAACATGTTTGTACAGAGAGCCTTTCGTCTATCTTCTAGTGTTGACAATGCTAACAGTGAAATCGAAATAATACGGAATTTATTAATCAGCAATAACTTTCCGATTTGGTTTATAGAAAGAAAAAATATAAAAACGGCATGTGAACTTTACTACAATAACTTAGAAACTAAAATTAATTGTGGTAAACAAACCTACAGCTCAATAGATTTCCATCCTACTTTATTCTCTAAACTCAACAAACTATGCAGACCCTACAATATCAGACTTACATCTCCAGCTTCCAATACCGTTGCCAAATTACTAACTTCTACTCAACCCAAACCTTGGGACAAAGGGGTAGTCTATGCTCTTCAGTGTGACGCATTTAACTGCCTTTACATAGGGGAGACCCGTAGACCTTTGGACGATCGGGTAGGTGACCACCGGAGAGCTATAACAAACAAAAATAAAGACTACTTAACTTACGTCCACTCAAAGAATACCCAACATTCCATCAATCTTTCGGACCCCTCAGTTCTAGCAAAATGTGAAGGAGACTTTAAGAGGAAATGCCTTGAATCTATCTTCATATGTACTACTGGAAGTGCTTATAATGAATATCTATCTGTCCCTTCCATTCGTAAATATGGATTTCTCCCTCCAAGGAAAAAGGAAAAAAAAAAAAAAAAAGATATTCCTTTAAATAGTTCTAATTCATAATTCTAATTAATTTAGAATTTCATAAGATAAGAAATCTAATATGTCTTTAAGCTTGATTTTTAGTTTTTCAGATTTTACTTGAAGACATCAAAAGGAATAAAGAACCTTGTTTCCTGCACAATCATTGAGAGTTGCTTCAAAAGAAAAACAAACACACATGGTGATGTTGACAACTGTGCTTCCCCTAAAGTACCACCAGGGCGAATTGTTTCTTCACAAGAACTCATAATGCCATCAGGACAACCCATGATCTCCCATCATCCCTTACGGTGCCACAAGGACATAACTCCTCCCATTTGGACAATTGACTCTATTTAAATCACTTGTTGTAAATTATCCTCACATTTGATAAGGTCCCCTCTCGGGGTCGAAACCCAGGTCATGTATCTGTAATCAAGTTTTTTAAAATTTTAAATGTTTTTAATTAGAATTAAATTTTTTTTAAATGTAACGATTTTTTAAATGTGTTAATTATTCCAGTCAAGTGTACAGGCGTGAACGAACTCAATTAAAATATCCAAAGTACACGTAAAAAAATTTTATATAATAACGAAAGTTCTTTAGAATTTCTCCGGGCCAATATTGTCTGATGCGTCCAGTCTTCTTGCTTTAAACGCTCCCGCACTTCCGAAATGGAACTGTCCAATTCACAGGTATTCGCTTTAACACTAGCAATTAACTGGTTTTCACCTTGTATTGATCTGCTACTTTAATTGAAGCACTATTAAATAACTTGAAGACACTTACTTCAAAATATGCACTCCTTGTGCATATTACTGTTGGAATGCGATGCGAGGGTTGATTTGTCCCTTTCGTTGCACACAAATTACACATTCACTGTTTTGAATTCCTACTTATGAATTCAATAATAAATTTAACTGGAACTTTTCTTCACTCGAAGCACAAATAAGTTGAATTCGGTTAAATCATATTTATCCAATTCTCGGATCCACAGGAGATATTCTTTTCACTGGTTATTTGAAAACTTTTCAGCAGATATTTGATATGCAGGAATTAGTCCAATATTAGTTGGTTGGATAATTACTCGTCCACTCCAATTAACTGCAGGTAGGCTCTTGCGTGAAGTAATATCTTCTCTTCTGTATCGCTTATTAGACTTCAGGGTAAACTTCTTAATTTTCAACCTTTCCTCTGTTCGTCCAACTAAATGCGAGAGCCTTCATGGATCTGCCTCTTCTTAATTTTCGCCTTTCGTAAAAACGTCTTCACAGTTTTTCTTAGGCTTCGCCAGTCTTCATTCCTGGGCTCCTTATTTGAGAAATGGAGGTGGCCGCCTTGAAACACGAAGTTAGTTGTTTGCCGGCTCCCACTGAACTGATTTCCGTTGGGTTCGACCGCCACTTTTATTATCACTTCATTTGCATAATTTTGCATTGATATCAACGCGTCGATTCCAAACTTATATCATTTCACATTTATTAATTTTTATTTCCAATTGAGGAGAAAAATTTAGAAATTATTTCTAATGCAAAAAAATAAAAAAATATTTTTTTTTACTTTCAATCCATAAAAACATACGTTCAAAAACAAATAATTTTGTTACCACTGCATCCATTTTAATAAAATTTGGCCTACTTACTCAGTTGTTTACGTTGATTTCGAAACTCGAAACCATTTTTGTCGTAGAAGCTTCGTTCACAAGTTAGCGCAGTATTTAGATTACATTTACTTTATATTTGATAGTTGATAATAAAATGATTGTTCAGATTTTTTTTTGCCTGTCGTTCGATAGGCTTTGCTGCTAGTTTGTTAATAGTATATCTAAAAAAGGTAAGTTGCCATTATTTCCTTAACCGATAAAGTTTCTTGCTAAAATAAAACGAAATAATGTGAATAAATATGGAATTTAATAGAAAATTTTGTATGTATGTCATGATTTGAATTGAAGTGATTATCGTTTTCTGGAAACAATATGTAAAAGCAAATTGAAGTTGATCTTTCTTTAATCTAAAGTAAAAGGAATCGATTAGAAAGTGACACAGAAAAGATGTCTATGATCAAACGATTCTTCGTAACCAAATTTGCATTGAAGAAAAGAGGTCCTTTCCCAGAACATTCTGTTTGTTCAGTTCTCAAGTAGATGAAAATGTTAGAAATTTCCATTAAGCTAAATGAAGATTCATTTAACTTAATGGAAATTAAGGTGGGCCTATTCGCTTGACTACATTGTATTCCCTACTTGAAATGGAAGATTTCCAAAACACCCATTAACGAGTCAAGAGAAAATACATTTAACTTAATTCCAAAAGCCAACAGAAACCGACAAGATATTCGTGAAAGGACTGAAGGCCTACATTCCTTAAAGTCAGCCTCTTTTTTAACATTTTTTTTTTGAAGTCGTGGAAACGATTATAATTGCGAAAGACAAGTTCTGAAACTGAACTGAATTAATTTATGAAGTGAGAAACATTGGTTTTAGAATATTTACGTAGTGTGATTTAATTCGAAGGTTAATTATAATACAGAATATTTGGGTAAAAACATAACGAACTTAAATTAATTAACGAAACGGCCGTTGGCGATTCTTTGTGATAATTCACCGTAAACGCATTTTCGTTTATTCATTGTGCAGCCGTTGGATTAGGTTTTGGATTATATGGGTTTATAAGTATCCTAGCAACTGTTTTTATGGTATTATCTTAAGGCAATCGATTGGCTCAATATTGTTCAGCGTTGTTTTCTGAAGTTTATACATTTATTCCTGAGATTAGTGGCGGCTCGTATCTGAAATGGGTGCTCCTCCAGAAAATTTTTAGCCTTTGCTTTAAAATTGTGTAAAAGGAAAGAAACATTTAAAAGAAGAAAATTTATTCAGAAACTTGATAAAATCCTAAAAGAACAATATCAAACTTTTTTTACTTATCTTCAACCTAAATTGTTACAATTCAAGTTTGATCTATTCATTTAAAAATGAAATCCATTCTTGTTTTAATTTAAAACACGTTTTTTGAAGCACAACACACGTGGAGCAAAAAGAAAACTACCTTCAGGCACTGCAGCAACGACAGTGCCTCTGGTCGTCGCAGCCTCACGTGCAGCTTCCTGTGTGCGCATGCGCACAACAGTCAAACACCACGCCGCTGGAACTGTAAAGGGCACAGTTCAATACAAAGATTTTTGTATCTTTTTCATAAACTAGGGGATGGCTACTGACCTTAAGCTTAAGGATTATATATTGTACAAGTATAAAGAAAGAATTAAAGAAAAAAAGGACTCATTATATTAAATGTTATCGATAATATCAAGTGGAAATAGGGGTGCTGCAGTTCCACAGTGCCTATACGCGAGACACCACGGCCTGAGATGCTTTAAAATGTCTATGGCTTTGATTTGGTTAGTGGCCAAATTTTTAATATCCGGAAATTACCTCGAAACAGTATTTTTTTTGTTCTTGTCGATTGAAACAGAATACAGTGAACTGGAAAATTAAAAATAGGAATTACCTTTTTTAATTTTACTTTTAGACATTTTAATTATATTAACCTACTTTAATAATAGGTTTCATTTAAATAAAAGTTAATTATTATAACGAGTAATTAAATAATCGACGAATGCGAAGAAGTGAGAATCCTTCTTGAGAATTATGTAAAACAGCAACTAATATAGTATATTTTAAACAAAAAAAAGGCATATATTTACAGCTATCTATTTCTTTCGGGACCATCAGATTCCTAATATTTTATTCATCAAATTAGACGCAAATGTTCTTATTTGTGTTCTGAAGTATGTCCTTTTTTAGGCTTCCGAAAGTAGCCTTATATCCGCGGTTTGTCTGTCTGTGGACACAAATATCCCACAATGCTTCGCAACAGCTTTTGTTAGCTCAGTTGTAAGTGGCCTGAATGTTAAATGTTGTAGGTGGAATGTTAGCTCAGTTGGTTAGAGCGTCATGCTAATAACGCGAAGGTCGTGGTTTCGCTCCTCTCATGGGCAATTCTTTTTCTTCATTTTATTCTCCCCATTTTAAATCTTTTCACAGTTTCTCAACTTGTTTTTTTTAAATCCGGCGCAGTCTATTCGAAAGTAAAGGTGATTCAGAAGCCGTTGCAAAGCACTGTGATTGGTTTATCCCTACCTTGTTTTATCTACATTCTCTCTAAAAGTCAAAAAGGGTCAAATTTGCTTTTAAATTAGCACAATAAGAACACATCTGATACAATTTGAATTGGAAAAACCTAACATATATTTACATCCATTTGAAATTGAGAACTGAAACTAAGAAAAAAATATAGGACGCCGTAAAAACCCGAGCACTTTGTTTTGTATATTTGTGCTTTATTTGAAGTGCGAGGGAAAAGTCTTCTTTAGAAACTTTATGTATATATATTCAGAAGCTGGAAAGCAGTGAAAACGAGAACTTCATATTGTAGATTTATGTGAGTGTTACCTTCGAGCCATTTACGATCTTAAGTTTTATTTTTTCTCTTGGTAAATTTTGAATTTTTTTTATATCTTCTGGAGAATAAGGAAATTTTTATTTTTAGAAAATAAAAATAATACTTTAAACATTTTAAAAATACCAATATTATGATTTTTGCTACAATGCCCAATGATATGACAGGTATGCAAACTAATGATAATGTTGATTGATGGTTCGAAGATACCATCCACGGATTTTATTCGGATCTTAGATGATAATTCTATCATTCTGGCAGGAAGTCCTGCTAGCAAAGAAAAAAAAAAGAAAAAAGATGAGATACACAAATAATCACATTTTAAAATATTTATTAAATATCTTATCTCTATACTGAGGTGCGCCGTGCTGGCGTGGCCGTGCGATCTAGACGGCGGTCTGCCGTTGTGGCCAGTGCGCCAGTTCCTGGGTTCGAATCCCGGCAGTGGCTTGGCTGTTTCAATTTCCTTTCCTGTATTGTTCGCCTCTTCTTCGCTTTCTCTTCGGTCTGACGTCATTCCTTAATGGCGTCCTGGGACAGGCAACAGGAAACCAACCCAGTATCTTTCCCCAGGGTGTTCTGGGAATTCCATGCGAATTCCATAGAATTGGACCTGTCTCCGGACAGAATACTATGGATGGATGGATACAGAGGTGGGGCATATCTTCCCATTCTCCTTTGTACTTAAAAATTCACATTCCAATTTGTAATCCTAAAAGTGGCAAGAATCTGTGATCGTAACCAGTGGAGTCCATTATGAAAAGTAAGGACGGGTCATCCACTTATCTGATACTATTGATGCATTCCCGTAATGCTACTCTGGCCTTCAATATGTTTGGTGTTACGGCAGAGATATTACCAATGCATGTTTCAAAAAATCGTATATCTGTTATACGAAGCCCACAGAGCCAGTAGCCTCTTTCCGCTTCAAATTTCAAATATCTTTTCTATCAAAACGACACTTGCCAATGATCATTTCGATCGAGTCAACAAACACATTGTAATTCGCAAAATCTTATCACATATATTGATATAACTTAACTTCTATCAGTTCAATATAAACTTATCTAATCCTCAGTAGATGGTAACATTTTAGGAAAATAATTCTACTAAAATCAACTTATATAATTTGCTAATTTCGTCTGTCTGTCCGTCCGTCTGTCTATCTGTAATTCGGTATCATTAAGCTATTAAGATAGATCCAAGGTTCTCAATGGTACCATTGAATCAAGGGTACTCAAATTGGATGAAGTATTAGTTCATTTTGTCATTCCATGTTGTTTCCAAGAAATTGGAAACCATACGTTCAAAAGCAAGTAATTTTGTTACCACTGCACCGATTTTAATGAAATTTGGCATACTTACTCAGTTGTTTACGCTGATCTCGAAACTCAAAACCATTTTAGCCGTAGAAGCTTCGTTCACGAGTTAGCGCAGTATTTAGGTTATACAAAGGTAAGTTTTAAATGCCTTTCGGCGTTATGAGTCAAAAATAATAATTATTCTTTAGATAAATTAAACTTTACATATGGTTGGTATTTCGTTTTTCTGTTTGGGTGGAAAATGATCCTTTAGATTAAACTCTCAGAACCTATATTACAGGTGTACAGGTAAGAAATACACCTAAATAGGTCTGATAAACATTAAAAAAAAAATCAAATCAAATCATCAATCGAATCAAATATACATATATATATATATATATAAATTGGCTAAGTTCGTCTACCTGTCTGTCTGTCTGTCTGTAACTCGATATAATTAAGCTATTAAGATAGATCCAACGGTTCTCAATGGTAACATTGAATCAAAAATACTCAAATTGGATGAAAATACTAGTTCATTGTGTCATTCCATGTTGTTTCCATGAAATTTTATTCTTGGGAACTGACCTCGACAACTAAAATTCTAACAAAACATACGTTCAAAAACAAATAATTTTCTTACCACTGCAACCATTTTAGTGAAATTTGGCATACTTACTCAGTTGTTTACGCTGATTTCGAAACTCAAAACCATTTCTGCCGTAGAAGCTTCGTTCACAAGTTAGCACAGTATTTAGATTACAATTACTTTATATTTGATAGTTGATAATAAAATGATTTTTGAGATTTTTTTATGCCTGTCGTCCGACAGGCTTTGCTGCTAGTTTATTTAATATTAAAATAGGACATAATTATTATTATTTCCTAAGTCTGAACTGACTTTACTTTTTATACACAAGTAGTAAAGATTAAAAATACATCGAATCCTTGTAACATCGAAACGGAAAAGCAATAATTTATCCCAAAGCGACGCATGCGCAGAAGAGACTCGTTCTGTTGGAAAGGTAAATTGAACAAGAGATGTTCCTTGTGCCGATTCCCAATAGTTCGACAAAATCCCGTGCATGATTTAAAATTTAGGACTCTTGTGATTGGACACTCGAGTCCTTTTGGATTATTGCTGAAGTTTTAGAAAGTTCAATGTTGAAGCAAATTCCTGATACAAAAGTTTTATTCTAATATAACTCCACATATAAATTACTCATTGTTTCATTTTCAATAATAAATAATGTCCCTGGAAACTGATTGGTTTTAAGTTAAATATAACTTAATCAATATTTCCCCTTTATTTGCAATATTTCAGATTCCTAAAGATGGAATTAGAAATGCCATCAAGCAAATGTGTAAAGGACAGAAACAATCTTCAATTTGTAATAGTTTACTGAATACAAGAAGTACAGATTTTTTATTCTCCGATAAATAAAATTAAGTAAACTTGCATTATTTACTGAAGTTGTCTAAATCGAATTAAATTTAATCGTATCAAACCACGCCTAGTGGATTAGCTAAAGGATTAATTTCTATTGTTGGAGGCAATGAAATATTAACAGGATTAGGATTGAAATTGATTGTCTGAATTTCAATGCTGTTTTCTTATGGGACCTTTATTTTCCATCTTCTCGAACTAATTTTTCAACACTGACCCATTTGTAAATCATTTCAAATATAAAAGTAACAGAACCTTAGTAATCGAAAATGGATACAAACTTTCAAGAACATCCATCCAGCAGTTCAAAAATTATCAGACGCAAACAGATACGAAGACGCTGATTTGAGGAGCCTGAAACGAATCTATTTGGAAAAGATATAAATATAAAAGTAAGACTGTCTCTAATCCTTTAATATTCATTCCAAGTTTCAAGAAGATCCATCGATCGGTTCAAGAGGTGGCGAAGGGGGAAGGAGTCTGACAAAACACAGAGACTATAAATTTTTGCTGTATACTATTTATATAACTATTTCGAAACTCAAAACCATTTAAATATCAAACAATTTTCGATAAAAGATACAAAAACATATTTTGGAATGAAAAACTACACGTTTTATTAAAACTAATTATTCTATCTTTCTCTTTTTACTAAAACTTACAAATTCGGTAAAAATAAAATTATAAAAAAGAAGAAAAATGTTAAAAGAGTAAATTGAATAGTAATTGCGTGTTTGCGTTAATTTCAAAATTTCTCGCCAGATGCCGCTGATGACGTGGTGTAAAATGTTTTATCACCATAGAAACAGTGATCTGATTTTTGATTTTTGGGCAGTGATTTGTTCTTTGTAATTGGGTTTTCAAATTTCATATCACTGTCCCGCTCTTTATATATATATATATATATATACATATATATATTTATGCAGACGCTGCTGCTTTTAATTTCTAATCATTTTTTGAATTGAAACAAAGATAAGAGGATCTTTCGAACTAGAACTAATTTGGGCTTCCC